>CAUYQG010101956.1:0-36786 GCA_963574415.1 Tarsius wallacei
ACCACAAGAAAGTGACTGACAGTGGTGGGAAACTATGGTTGGGGGAGGGGTAGGGTGATGGGATTAATGGTAGTAAATATCTGTCTGGGGATGGGGAGACACTTCTTATCAACAAGGGTGCCTGAACAAGGCATATTTGTACACATAAACCTTAACTGTACCCCACAATATCATAATAAAAAATATTGAATAAAAAAAAAAAGGTCAACTTTGTTATGTCAGGTCCTCCGTGAAAATGAGAGACCACTGAGAAGTCAGAGTTTCATTGCATCACAGTGATAGAGTAGATTCAAGTATGTGCAAATAGACAAGGAATTGGAATCAGTTATTGAATGACTCCTTTCTTTATGAATATAATGAAACTACTGCCATTTTGTCTCTATATAATTGAATCCTCTTGGTGACAAGACCAACACTGCTCTTCATTGTGCGACTAGAAATGGATTTTAAATGGAAAACGTTTTATTCCATTCTGCAGTCAACTTTATTTTTATCAATTATATACATGAGAATACAAGGGGAACCTAGAATTTATTTATATAAAATTGTGTATTTATTCTTACATGTTTAAACTTCAGTCACCTTCAAAGTACTCTCCATTTGATGCAATACACCTATCAAGATCCTTTTTCTACTGCTCAAAACAGTTTTTGAATTCATCCATTTTGATGCCTTTTAGTGCTTCTGCAATTTTTTGTTTCATCTCTTCCACATCAACAAAATATTTCCCCTTGAGGAATTTTTTTTTAATCCAGGGAAACAAACAAAAAAACTTGCTCAGGGTGATGCATGGGGGTCATGTCGTTTTTGGTCAAAAACTGCTGAACACTCAGCATGGTATAGGCAGGTGTACTGTCCTGGTGAAAGAACCAGTCACCTGTTTGCCACAACTCGGGACATTACTTTTGTAACACAGTCTCTCACAACAATGCTACCTGGTGCACTGATGCCAATGGGTTTGTAGTACACTTGCCTAGCTGGGGAAGCCTGTACTACAAAAGATAATTCTGAGGTTTTTTTGCCCCCGCCTCCTATATATACACTCCAATTAGGTTAAAATAAATTTAAAAAGTATATTTGGAAGGTAGAATTTTATAATATGAAAAAATACATTTTAATCTTAGAAGATATGGTTGATTGTGAAGAATTCTGAAATAAAAATAATGCCATAATCTTTTTGGGGGGGAATCATGATTCTTGTTTTCTAATAGAATTGTTCTTCATTAGATTATTTGTAATACTTGTCCGTCTTAAATTAAAACCTTCTTTCCCCCTTTGCCTGCTTATGAGGCCCAATAAAGATGGCTGCAAAGTCCTCACCCGGCTATCTGAACAAATAACGTGTGGATGAACAGTTAGTTTATGGCTTGGAACTCCAACTACCAGCTGGCTACTTTAATAGCAAAATAAGGATTAAAAACTTGGAATTAGAAATCACCTCAAATTTCTTTAGCTCTTCTTTGGCAACTGTATAGATCACCCCAGAAGAGCTAGGAAAAGCAGCTGTCCTCTCTGAAATCTTCAGCCAATCTTCAAAACGCGAATAGTCATCCAGAAACTTCTGCCACAATCGCCACGTCTCTTCGATTCTGACACAGAAAATGAAAGAACAGATTCTGATTATTGGAGACTGTTTGTGCTCCAGAGCTCTGTCTGTTGCCTGCAATGGGATTAAGGATGCCCAAACATGCAACTGTAATGCCAAACAATAACCATGCCTTGAGCCAAATTTGACCAGAGAGAAAAAGAGACAACTGTCTGAGCTAAAATGAAACAGCTGTTTTCTTTAAAAACATGTCCTGTGGCTCTGGATTTGGCATTAGTCAAATTGAATATTATAAGCATATCACGTGAGCTGCCCTGGACATGTTCAAGAAAGTTTAGAAAAGTAACAACATGTTTACAGTGTGCACTCAGGTTAATGTCCCACTGAAATTAAACTGAGGCTTGAAAATCCATTTAAATTCATCATCAGATTCAACCTGACAAAAGTCAACCTATAACAGCAGGACGAATAGTCAGCTTTCAAGAGTTTGCCAGAGAGCACAGTACGCTTATATTTTAAGTCTTTATGATCATTTCATAATACATCATGTTTTTTTACCACCTTAAATTTTTTAAAAGGGCTTTAAGATATTATCTTTTTATTATTTACTTTTTAACAAAAGAATGTTACTTTTTCACAGCCACACATTCTGTCATATTATGCTTGTTTGGCAAGGGCATTTTTTTTGTATGATATTTAAACTGTTAGGTCAGAAATAACGTGTCTTGTTATATTTATATATTACCTTTATACCTACTTATTTTCCCAACTAAATGTAGACAACAGCATGTTTGGGAAGCCAAGGCTATTTTGGGATCTTGCAATCAAAAGAAAATAGTGAACAATGGATACTCTGGGTAATTTTTTTTCCTCTTTTTTCAATTTTCTCTTCCCTAACTGTTTGAGCATCCCAGCT
The DNA here is from genome assembly GCA_963574415.1 of Tarsius wallacei. NCBI lineage: Eukaryota > Metazoa > Chordata > Mammalia > Primates > Tarsiidae > Tarsius > Tarsius wallacei. The sequence continues at coordinate 2,463 of CAUYQG010101956.1, forward strand.
CACTTGAGCCTCCTTTCCATGGACATGGCACAGATGTTTCTCCACCGCCGGTCCAGATTTCTTGTAGCCTGCTGGATGGAGTCACACTCAGCATCGGTGGCACAAGCGTCACAGTCGTGCAACAGGACTTCGCACAGGTTGAGGACAGAGGCGACGCCCGTACTGTGCTTCTCTATGTCCCTCTGAAGCTCCTGCAGGAAAATACAACATGCTTTATTAAAAAATTACACGTGTATAGACAAGAGAAACTGAAGCAGCATTCATTGATAAATGGCCAGCCTACATCTTGACAAATATTTCATTTCTTCGAATGCATGAAGTTTCTTTACCCTCATTTATGAAATCCAGCAAGCTCGAGAGTATACATAAGTGGATTAGTCATGGCTTTTGCCAAGCTCTGGCCCCCACCATGGTAGGTAATGACTCTCTTTAGACTCTGGCCCTCTCCCCAGTCTGGGGGAGATGGATCTCCCTTTTCTCTATCTCTCTAATCTACTTTCTAAATAAACTATATTTTCCAATATAAAAAACAAGCAAACAAAATGGATCTAGAAACATTTCAGGTATATGATCAATACCAAAGTACAAACTGAACAAATGAAGTAAACTTCACTAAAAGTAAAATCAGTTTATTTAATAAATGAAAAACAAATCTTGCCCCAGACTACTTCAGAGGTACTCTACTTCCATTCCAATCAATCAATCAATCAATCAATCATCTCTCAGTATCTGCGGGGGATTTGTTCCAAAACTTCCCACAGACACAAAAATCCAGGAATGCTCAAGTTTCTGATATAAAATGATGTAGCATTTTCATATAACCTATGAAAATCATCTCATATACCTTAATTCACCTCTAGATTACTTATAATGTCTAAAACTATATAAATGCTATGTCGACAACTGCTATACTGTATTGTTTAGGAAATAACGACAAGAAAAAAGTATGTACATGTTTTTACAGATGCAATTTTTTTCTGAATATTTTCCATCTGCAGTTGGTTGAATTCACCTGTGTGGAACTAAGGATACAGAGAGCCGAGTATATAAATGCACCTGCTAAGAGCTGGCACTCAAGAACTGGAATTTGGGCAACCCCCTAAGGTCCCCTCCCATTGTGGAAGCTTTTCTGTCTTCTCAATAAATCTTACTTAAAAAAAAAAAAAAGAACTGTGATTTAAGCTCTAAAGATCTGCAAACTGTTTTCAACAGTTAATTCTACCATCATTAAAAAGTAGAAACCATGTCACATTTGGTTCCATATCATGCATGACATCAGCGGCTTCCTGAGACAGCAATTTTAAATGTAAGACAGAAATAAAAAGTTTATGATGAAAAACAAGGCATTCAATTTTCTCAGATCCTACAACGTGAAATCTTCATATTAACTGCATAGTGTGCTAATCCAAATGTACACTGCTTTCTCTACTGAACTTTTAACTCAATTTACCCAGGGTACTCCATTATTAAAGTGAGTTTTTATCAGTACCATTTTTGTTTGCTCTATTCATCAATGTCTTGAATGTGTTTTCATCTTTCAAGAAGTTCTTAAATGTATCTAGCTTTTCTCGTGTTCTAATAATTCAGTTTACACAGATACCTGAGATTTATATTCTCATGTTGCTTGTCCTCTTATTTTCTTTCCTCAACTCCATGTCTATGTAAACACTACAATACGGCCGGGTTCGGTGGCTCAGCCTGTAATCCCATGCTTTGGGAGGCCGAGGTGAGTGAATTGCCTGAGCCCACGAGTTCGAGACCCGCTTGGGCAACTTGGCGAGACCTCATCTCTACAATAAATAAAAAAAAAATTAGCTGGGCGTGGTAGTGCGCACCTGTAGTTCCAGCTACTTGGAAGGCTGAGGCAGAAGGATTGCCGGAGCCCAGTAGGTCGAGGCTGTGGTGGCCGGAGCGGCCACTGCACTCCAGTCTGGGCGACAGAGTGAGACTCCAACTCAAAAAAAAAAAAAAAAAGAAAACACTACCATAAATGTCATAAATGTATTAACAGTGCCTTTAATTACTATTGGAGATTTTGTAAACTCAACACTGGAAAATAAATTCTATTAAAAATAATTCTATTTTAGGAGACAGTCCTTTAAAAATCTCTCACTTATCTCTCTCACTTATGTGAAAACATATATCACAAGATTAGCTGGTATAAAAATGTAAAATAAAACATTACAAAACTTAAAACTCAATGTTTGCTTGAAGGTAAAGACAGAGAATTCTGTGGACAAGATTACTAAGTAAAGTTGAGGCTTTAAGTACATCTTGTGCAAGAGTATACATTTGGAGGAAGTGTTTGGCACCTGAATATAATCCAGTCATTTAAAGTGAATAATTTTGATTTAATGGTCACCAAGTACTCAAAAGCTTTTGTTAAAATTAACATATTAAATAGAAACCCTAAGACTTGTGGAATTTCATAATCATATATAAATGCCCTACTACAGATTAAGATTTTAGTCCCAGTTTTAACTTCAATGAGTAATGTGATCTCAAATGGTCACATAGTGCCTCTGAATTTATTCTTCTTCATCTGTAACACAGAGAAATTTGACAAAATGTTTTCTAATGTCATCTCAAGTCTACATATAGTTCTGGTCCGTTAAATCTATGAGAATTAAGTCCACCAGCATAAGAAACACACAAAAACCCTACACAGGGAAATAGAAGCAAAAGCGTTTCTTATTAATTTATAATCTGTTCATGTAAATATTAGTCAGAATTTTTCTCCTTTGGAGACAGATTACTATTTATCTGTCTTCTAAACATGTATCCCAAATAGTGCAATTTTTGCAGACTCATTCTCAAACATTTTCCACAAAGGAAACTGCAGTAAACATGATATGACTAAAATGAAATTTACCAAGCACTCACTTTGTGATAGGCACTGTGCTCAGTGCTCTCTTCATTAATTTTTATAGTCAAAGTTGTGTGGTATAAACTCTGCTGATCAGCATTCTACAAATAAGGGCTCCAAGGGTTAAAATAGTTAATTATGTGATTCCCAGGTCATACAGAAAAGTGGTGAGGCCAGGATTTGAAACCAGGAATTCTTTACTCTTGACCATTAGTATATAGTATTTTTTAAAGCTTTGCTTTAAATTTTAATTTAAAAGCTATTATGTGGATATGTTAATACATTAAAAAGTTAAAAACTCTTAGAAGGTTCCTAATGAAGCAGTGCCCTTTCCACCTCTGATTCTTTTTCTCCAGTAGTAACCATCTCTATGTTGTGTAGATTTTTCTTCTGGTATTTACTTCTATTTTCAAGCAGGATATTTATATAGATATTACTTGATTTTTAAAATTATAGTCATTACTGTATTGACTCTTCTATAGTAGAGAAAGAATTAACTTCTACATGGCTGACTGGGCTCCAATGACTGTGATAACATAGCTTAGAGCTAGAGCAATCATCACTGTTTCCATGATTATAGTTATTTAATATTTTTCACATTTGAGGTTGAATCCACCTACTTTTTAATGATGGTAGAATTAACTGTTGAAAACAGTTTGTAGATCTTTAGAGATTAAATCCCAGTTCTTTTTTTTTTTGAAAGTAAGATTTATTGAGAAGACAGAAAAGCTCCACAATCTGAGGGGACCCTAGGGGGTTGCCCAAATTCCAGTTCTTGAGTGCCAGCTTTTAGCAGGTGCATTTATATAGTCGGCTCTCTGTATCCTTAGTTCCACATAGGTGGATTCAACCAAGTGCTATGGTTTGAAATTTGCTGTGTTTATTTCCCTTCCCTCCCTCCCCTCTGCTCCCTTTCTCTCCTCCTCTCTTTTCTTTCTTTTTTCCTTGCGTCAGGGTCTCACTCTATTGCCCAGGCTATAATGCAGTGGCATGCACAATCATGGCTCACCAATAGCCTCAACTTTCTCGGCTCAGGTGATCCTTCTGTCTCAACCTCCCGAGTAGCTGGGACTACAGGCATGCACCACCATGCCCAGCTTGTTTTCTTATATAATGTTTTAGTTTTCTGGCATTAACTATCCTCTGTCTCTCAGATTTATAATGCTTGCTTCTATTATCTCTCCTATAAAACTAATAAAGCTCCTACCATTATGGTTAAGCCATCAGGTCACCCAGTCCAACTGTTTCTTCCCTGAAAACATTCCTCTTAAGCACCTGGAGACCCTGTTCCCATCTGGACAGGTGCTGGATTGGCTACAGTACAGCTGGCCTCAGGAACTTTCCTTCACCTTCATCCTGGGAATTCCCTTTTTCTTTCTCCTGAGTTGAGCAGTATATTTCTCCTTGCTTTAGTCTTTGGTGTATGTCACATACCTTTCCTTACCTTCCTCAGCATAGGTGTATAGATGGTAATGTTATACATTAAATGGCAGGGTATAAAATTCCAAATTATAAATAATTTCCTTAGCTTGTTGAAGGCAGTGTGCCATTGTCTTCTAGTTTCCAAGGTTTTTGGGGGGACATCAGATTTTTTTCAGTCTGGAAGCCTTTAAGACCTTCTTATTCCTTCTGTCTGCAATTTTATAATGTGGTTTTGCCTTGTTTTATATTTTCCTGGGCACTTGTATGGCCCTTATGATCTGCAAGTGTATGTTTTTCATTTAGTAATTTTTTAAAACATAACTACTTTGATAATTTCATTCTATTTTCTTTATTCTTTTTAGTAGGAGTTTTAAAAATAACTGAATTAAACTGTAAAGCTCCTGCATTGATCCTTTAATTATATTGTATTTGTCCAGATTTATATAGTTTTCATTTTTTTTTTAACTTATGGGAGATTCTCTCAATTCTGAAAGTTTTTTTTTCTTTTGTTTAAGGCATACTATTCTTTTATGAATGCAAATCTCTCATTTCTATGAGTTTTTTAAATGTTCTTCCTCTCTCTTCAATGGGTTTTCTCTGATTCCTTTTTTCACCCTAATTATTTTTGTCTTTTCCTTAATAGTAGAAGCTGTTCCAAGTGGTGGGGATTCTTGCCTAACCACACACATCTAAGAACAAGTCAGTCATTGGAAGCTATGTATGGCTGGTTGGCCTGCCAATCAGAGGTCTTCACGTGGGGAGTGAGGCAGGGGTCTGGTTTTTTGCTGGGCTGCTGTATCACTACATAAAGGTATTTCCTCTTGCTGGGTCAGATTCTCCAGAAAGGATGGCTTTAATCTCTTGGCTACAAGTGAGTTATAAGCCTAGCTACTGACATGGTGGGGGCCAGTCTGGGAAAGTGGGGTGTGAGAGATTCCATTTGGTACAGAGCTATTCTCATCATCTCCCCATTTTTAATATAGTGACTATAGCCTCAATGGTTCCCTGAGTCCCCAAGCCCAAAGTCCCTCTGGTTTGCTTTCCCAGAGAGTTATCCTCAGATCTTCTACCAGAATAAATGAAGGAGAGTTGTCAGGATATCTGAGCTTAGGGACCATTTGCCAGTCTAACCATTTCTTATTCAGACTTTCAAGCAATCTTCATTTTATAGCTCAACAGACAACCCAACTTTCAGCTTTTCCTGATCTCCCTGTCTGAGCCTTCTTGGAACTCTTGTGGCATGAATCAACTTTCTCCATCCTTCATTCTGCTAACAGTATCACTAATCTATCCACTTTCTATCTTCCAAAATTCTGCTGGATGTCTGTTATCTCAATCATTTTCTCTCTGGTTCTCATTGCCATTGTGGGTTTGACCTCATTTCCCCCTTTGCTATCATTTTATTGGGGCTTTAAGCAGTAGGTGGGGCTATAAAAGCATATGATCAAATTGCCATATTTAACCAGGTTTTTAAAATTTTTCATATACTTGCTAAGTTGCAATACTGGTCATTAGTATTTCAACACTGTATACATCATTACCATGTTCTCCAGAAGGATTTGGGGAGCTGGAAGCCAACCATGTTCCCCACAGTTCAACAGCAGAATCTTATAAGCATGCATCAGAAAGTTTTAATTTCATAAAAACTGAAAAATGTCTTGCTAACACAATGTTATTAAAAGCAATGCAATGCAATATATATTTCTTTTTTTTTTTTTTTTTGAGTTGGAGTTTCACTCTGTGGCCCAGACTGGAGGGCAGTGGCCGCTCCCGGCCTCTGCAGCCTCGATCGGCTGGGCTCCAGCGATCCTTCTGCCTCAGTCTTCCAAGCAGCTGGAACTACAGGCACGCGCTACCACACCCGGCTAATTTTTTGATTTATTGTAGAGATGAGGTCTTGCCAAGTTGCCCAGGCAGGTCTCAAACCCACGGGCTCAGGCAATCCACTCACCTCAGCCTTCCAAGGTGCGGGATTACAGGCTGAGCCACCGAGCCCGGCTGCAATATATATTTCAAGATAGCTACAAGAGATGATTTTGAATGTCATCATCACAAATAAATGATGAATGTCTAAAGTGATGGATATGGCAATTATCACAATTTGATTATTGTAGTATGTACATAAATATGCATTGAAACATACATTGTACCCCATAGATATGTAGAATTATTATGTGCCAATTATAAATTTACAATTTTTAATGCCTATTTTAATATTTTAAAAAACCACTAAACTGTATTGTAACATGTATTTCACTGGCTTAAATCATCTGTAAAATAAAGTACATAAAGTATATTTCATGGAATTTAAAAAATAGTGCTGCTTATATTTTATAACATTTTTAAGCATGTTGGCTGTAATGGCCTAAATGTAATAGAAGAAACCAGAGTCCGGACAGAAGAACATTCAAAAACAATCTAAAGGCATGGAGCAACAATACTTCTAATGGGGATCTTATGGTGTTTATGACTAACAACTAGAGTCCTATATACTTAGTGAGAATAAACAAGGAGGGGTGGGAGGTGAAAATTTCTTTTGTATGCATTTTTTAGGGTCATCCTCTTTTGCTTTGTTGTGCTGTGCACTGTATGCCAGTGAGATGTGCTAAAGGTGAAATTACAGTGTATGTTCTACAGGTCATGCAATCCTCCTTGCAAAACAAAATTTTTTAGACTCTAAAAATTCTAAGTATGTTTTGCAATCTTTCCCCAAACACTATATGCAAGGAACAAAAAGAAAGTAACCTTAGAAAAGACTATGGTAATGGGTTAGTGGCTCACAAATCAATAAATCAATCTGTCAGCCCTGTATTGGATACGTCATTGTAATTCAACCTTAGCTACCACCTTTTTATTTATTTATTTTTATTTTAAAGATGTGGCATATAATCAGGATAGGTATAGAAGTGGTCATTCATTGTGCAGGCAAAATTTGGGCCTCCCTTTGGTCCCCACTTCACCTGGCTTGATATCAGGTACCCTTACTGTTATGTGCCTCTCCCCCCTCCCTCCCTGGAAGTTTCTGGCTACTGCCAATCTCTTATAGTATTATGGTGAATGTTCAGGGTCCACTTATGAGTGAGAACAGGTAGTACTCAAGGCTTCTTGGTGGACCTTTGACACTAACCCTATGATGGTGCAAGCATCTTTGAAGAGTAAACTCTGTGTGGTGACACATACCCTATTTGCCCCAAACACCTTCCTAGACAAAGCCCCTCTTCCTCACCAGTCCTACCTAGCTTCCTCCTGACCTTCCACCCCGAGTCACCATCTCACGCCCACTGTATCATCCTGGCCAGGAGGACAGGCATTCCATGACTAATGAATTTTGTTTCAATTTCAAGTCTTACCTGCTGCTCATTGAGCTTTCTCTGTATTTCTTCCGAGTTACAGGAATCATAGACTATCGGTTTGGCCAGCTCTGACTCGATGTGAGCAAGCCACGTCCTCAAGCTGCTCATGTTCTTATCAAGTTGCTGCACAGCCACCAGGGTCTCCTTGAGCTTCTTCACCCTGTGGGCAGAGAAGGTGGAAGGAACATATGACTTCAGCGAGAGGCCCACTCAGGCTCCCCTTAAGTGCAGAGGTGAATGCTGGGTCTAACAGCCAGACTGTTTTGGTCTGTCCTGGCTCAGCCATGTACTGGCTGTGTGATCTTGTGTGGGTTGCACAACACTGGTGATGTCTCTGCTTTCTCATATAAGATAGAGATTTTATAGAGTCCAGGACTACTATGGAGATTTAAATTAGTTGAATGACACAGGGTATGGAGAACATCCAATACATATTAATAATTTTATACTCTACACAGCTAATATAATAGAACAGTGATAGACACCCTATGGTTGCCACAAAAATTATTTCTACAAATAATGTAATTTATACTCCTATAGGAATACGTGGGAGAAATTTTTTTTTAACACTTCCAACATTTTGTTACTGAATAGAGTACAGTTCTGATATTGACTAAACATAATCTCAGTCCAGGTGGGTTGTATTTCAGCATCCTTGCGGCAGAAACTCAGTTACAAGAAAAGCACACATGATAAACCGTCAGTGAGAAATCACAGGCACGCAAGAGCAATTTGTGTTTTACCAATGACAGATCACATGAAAGGTGACTGAGAGCCTGTTGGATTATAAGTAGATCTGAAGTCTGTACCCATCCTGTCTTCTATCTTGGGAGCCTAGTTTAGTACAGTATTTACTACACAGCATACTTAAAAAACAAAATCAAACAAAACAAAAAGACTTTTCTCATTTTCTCCAAGAAGGAGGAAAACACGTTTTCCTTCAGAACGTCATTTATCTAACAATCACATATGAACATATGTATAAGACACTAGGAATACAAAGATAATTAAGAATTGATTCTTTGCCAGGTGTGGTGGCTCATGACTGTAATCCTAGTACTTCGGGAGGCAGAGGCAAGAGGATTGCCTTAGCCCAGGGGTTTGAGACCAGCCTGGGCAATTTGGTGAGACTGCCTCTCTACAATAAATCAAAAAATTAGCTGAGCATGGGGGTGTGTGCCTGTAGTTCCAGCTACTTGGAAGGCTGAGGCAGAAGGATTGCCTGAGTCCAGAAGGTTGAGACTGCAGTAGTTGTGATCACGCGATTACACTCCAGCCTGGGTGACAGAGTGAGACTCCGATAAAAACAAACAAATAAACAAATAAAACTTGATTTTTTCTCTTATGAAATATACAATCTTACTGGAAATCTAGACATGTAAACAATGCATTATAACCCACTGTGGTAAGAACTAAAGAAACGAAACCAGTCTCTGGTTAATAAATAGGGAGTGATCAGTTCTGTCTTGCCACATTTGGGTAATATTTCATTTACTTATTCATTCGCCACTGTCCAGTTCTTTATTCCTTCTACAAAACATTTATGATGCTGGGTAGATATGGTAATAGATAACAGAAACACAGTGACAACTGAAGTTTCGTCCTTGTCTTTGAAGAGTTTAGACTTTGATGAAAGAGAAATGAAGAGAGAACATTTGAGCTGTGTCTCAAGAGATGGAAATAAGTCAAGTAGAACACTTCTGCCCTAAGAAAGAGAAAGAAGAAAAGCAAATATTTTGGAGGCAAACAGTGTGGTAGTATTGTTGAGAATGAGGGTAGAGAGGACAAAGAGAAGACACAGAAGAGAGATGAAGTGGTAAGCAATAAGAAGGCGGGGAGGCCGGAGTCAGATGAAAAAGATCCTTTAGGGACATGAGAATGGGTTTGTAAGTTGTTTTCAAGATAATAGAAACTTTGCCAAGATTTATCAGCAGAGAAATGATAAGATCAGTTCTGATTTTGAGCACAGCACATAAGTTTGAAATGAGGATGTTGTGGGAATCAGTTCAAATGGTAATTAGAATCATCCAAAGAGCTTATACCAAAAGTCTGCACTTGGGAAGAAGTGGGAAGAGAGATGGGGACTGAATTGTTAAATTCATAAATTGGCATGGTGTGAGACAGAAGGACTTAAAAGTGATGTATTTTCCCGCTGGGTGACTCATTGGCTGCTGCAGCCTCAGATTATGTAAGCATACATATTTAGGCTGCATTAAGTTTGGGATATGGTGAGTCTGGGGACCAAGTAGAAACATACAGAAATGGAGTTCTAGGGTCCAGAAGAGAGGAAGGAGTTTATGACATCAGCTTAGAGTTGAAGCCCTGTGAATGTATGAGTCTCATTCTGAAGGGGTATGAATGAACTAAGAAGAATAGATTTGAAAAAGCTAGTTAAAGATGGAAGAACACAAACTAAGAAAAAATAATCAGAAAGAAAACAGCAACAACAACAACAGCGTTTACCACCCCAGGAAAGTATAGCATAAAATTAAAGGCAGGAAGTTTCAAGAAGGAAATGTTGATCAAAGTGTGATCTCAAGGCTACCTGCATCAGATTCACCTGGTTGGCCTCATATAAATGCATATTATAATGCCTTAAACTTATGAGTAAGGGAAAATAACGATCCAGGGTGACGCCCGAATCCTCACTGCTAATGAGATGAATTTTTGAGCAGGTAAAGTTGCCCTTAAGGTGACCCGCCTACTTTGTGGGATGCCTGAGAGTCGTGATCTGCCTGTCCCCCTTACATTAAAAAAAAGGCAGACTGTAGACCCCAATTCAGTCTTATTGAATCAGAACCTCTGTGAGTGTAGCCAAGAAATTTACAAGCAATCCAGGTGATACTTATGCATACTAAAATTTAGGAATGACTGGTCTACTTTGTCAAGTGCAGAGCAGTATAATATGATGAAGCCTAAGATAAGGACCCATTGTCTGGCAATTGGAAGGGCTCTGCTGACCTTAAGTAAGTAGTTCATCGAGATCTCTGGAAATAAAAAACAGAACACATGTAGGCTAATGGTAAGGAAGTGCAATTACTTTAAGAAAGGCAAGGTAAGTAAATATGATACGGAACCTCTAAAGTTCAAGAAAAAATAGATTTTTTGTGTGTCGTTTTGTTTAATGTAGTTTATTGTTTGTTTAAAACAAAAAGGCTCCAGGCTGGGGTGCAGTAACACTATCATAGTTCCCTGAAGCCTCAAACCTCTGGGCTCCAGTGATCCTCCTTTTTAAGCCTTCTAAATAGCTGGGAGCACAGGTGCAAGTTACCATGCCTGGCTAACTTTTAAATATTTTTTGTATAGACGGGTCTCTCTGTGTTGTCCAGGCAGGTCTCAAACTCGTGGCCTCAAGCAATACTTTCACCATGCCCCCACAAAGTGTTGGCAGTGTAGTTTATTATGTGGCATATCCTTATAATGTTGTTAGGTAGAGTTAGGAACTAATGTCAAAAAAAAGTCAAAGTCAGACGAGAAAGGAGGAAAGACATAATAGATGAATATAGATGATGGAGCAAAGATGCAGAGGAGGCAGAGGTCAAGGGCATAAGAATAGGATAGATAAATTACTTTTGAAAACAGTTCTATCAGTGTGGGAAGGGTTTGATCAGGAGTTTGGGTGGGACCCAAGTAGTATTTCTCAACTCCATAATTACCAAGTAAAAGTAAAAGTCAATTATTGAGCTCCTGCTAGGGGCCTCTGATGGCTGAGTATACATAGATTGCTTTAAAAAGAAAAGTCATGGTCATGATAAGCATAAGATCAATGATCTACTTTAGCCCTTATTTAAAATTCAGTTCTGCCTAAAGACCATGAATCCTGGCTTTTGGTTCAGGAAATGTGGTCACCTAATTGGCACTGTGCATAATAGAGGTAAATGGCAGGAAAGCAAAATCCTTCAAGCTTCTTGGGTGTCAACGTGGCCCAATTGAAAAGGCATCTTTCTGAGAAAAAATGTCAGGAGCAACGTGACTTTAAGATTCTAGGGATGTGAAATATTTAAAGGCAGAGATATGCAATAGAGAGTTGTCAAGGACTGACAATTTATACTCAGCGTCATTAGGCAGGTCCCAACTGTATTTCCTTCAGATGTTGAAGAAGGTGATCCTCAAGCTGGCACTGGCACAGAATCAGCTGAGGGTGGTTCAAACCACAATGTGCCAACTGCTAGTATCTCAGCCACATCATTCCCGTATGCTTCTCTAATCGAGTCACTGTTCTGAAGAAAATGCCTCATAATCGAAGTATTTTGGACATTTTAGTTTATTTTTAGTTGCTTAAGATTGATATCATTTCTCTTACAGTTTCAATAAATCAACGTTTCTCTCAAATGAAAACTCAGTCCTCTGATGACACAGTCCTCTGATGACACAATCACTTTTCCTACTTGTCATTTTCCTCAAAGCCTTGCCACACAAGTGCTCCTAGGGTTTTCAGCTGTTAATAATAATGCTACATTTGAACAATTACAATGATTAATAATATTTCTATTTGAATAGCATTTTCAGTGTGTAAAAGCACTGGTAAGTGCATTACCTTATGCCATTTTGGAAAATAAAATGTGTGTTGAAAAATTATGTTTGTATTCCACCCTTCTGATGATAGGGAATGAAAACATGTGGCAAAGTTTTTCATGACTTATAATTCCACTCAAGGTAAGACTTCCCTAGTTAGCTTTCTGCATACAAATTGCACCCTGTGCCCTGACACGTCAAGGCATTGTCCTTGAACAGTATTTCCAAGAACTTTTACATAAAATCCACTCACATTTCTCTCATATACAAGTCAAAATTAATTTGGGTATCAGTCAGTAAGTGACAGTTTTAGAATGGCTATTGGATGCAAAACTTGGGGAGCACATTCTACCAACAACCCTGGCATGAACAGAGAATTTTACATGGCTTTGGCCATATTACCCCAGACTGAGAAGACAGTCTGCAATTGATAACCTGCTGGAACAAGACTGAAGAATGGTGTGGAGCAGGGAAATGCCCAATCTACTTTTACTCCTGTAGGAGCATCCTCTCCCAGCCTCTCCCACTTGATTAGCTTCCTGTCTTCAGATTTGGTAGGATCTGAATGCTGACTGTACTTTGGAATGGGGCTTTATAGCAACCTCATAATATCGTAAGGTTTAACTAGAGGCGAGAGTGCTTAGTTCCTTCCTACCCTCATTTGAACTCCCTGTATTATTTATGCACGAGTTGGTCTTCTCTATGGTAAGTTCCTTGGATGCTGGAACCAGGCATGTCCACATTTAGATGTCCCCCAGCCATGCTAACTTTGTACTAAGTTGTACCCTATTTAAATGCCTGCTAAACATTCTTAACTTATGTCCTAAGCGAAATATTTTTATTTAATTAATATGTTTTAATTTTAAATTTTTTATTTGATGTTAAATGTATGCTCAAGTTTATTTCTCTAGGTTTAGCAAATAGGTTTCAGTATTTTGTCAAGTACTGAAATATTTTCATTTTCTTGGTTCAAAACTCACAGGACAGGTTGATGACTCACACCTTTAATCCCAGCACTTTGGGAGACCGAGGCAGGAGAATCACTTATGCCCAAGAGTTCCATACCAGCCTGGGCAACATAAGAAAGACCTCATTTCTCCAAAAAAAAAAAAAAAGTTGGCCAGGAGGTTGAGGCTGCGATGAGCCATGATAGTGCCACTGCACTCCAGCCTGGTCAAAAGAGTGAGATTCTGACATAAAAAAACAAAAAACAAAAAATACCTCACAAATATGATCAAAAGATCCAAAGCCCAAAAGGATGCAAGTAAATATTGTTCTATTGGACTATCTACACTAGCACAATAAATTACAGGAAATCTTGTATAATATTAAATGAGTTCCAAGTCAGAGTGGTTACTGTGCAATATGTCAAGGGCATCGTGACATGGAAATTCATGTTCATATAGTCCATTAAGGACAAGTTCCTCTTTCAAACTAATATGTAAATTTAGTAAAGTCAATGGGGGTGAACATTTAAGTGGATCTCTTTTCCTATTTTTAAAAAAGTATATTTTGATAAAAATAGCAAAATGCATTGTGTGTATGTTGTGGGGAGCAGATGTGAGCTGGGAGGAGTGGATAGTAAAACTCCCATGTATTTGCTTTTGCTGATTAAACTTGATATTTGCAGCACAGGGGCCATTCTTTATTTCAGGAGAAATATCTCATTTTTCCCCATTGTTTCTTTAAAGAAAATCTTTGTGTGAAGTATCACAATATTTTATCTATCAATGTAAGACGTTTAAGCAACATTCCTTTTGTAGCTTCCAGGATTATAATTCAAAATAGACGCTTGCAGACGTCACTTGCTGGGTAAGTTTAGCGAGCCTGACAAATCTTTAAGTCCCTGCAGCTTATCTTTCTCCTTTCACAGTGCCATGTGTATCACAGGCAGATGACCTTTCTTGAGAAGGATTCTACCATTAAATCCAATCGTCTAGCTTCTTAGCACTGCCACATGAATATATACACACATGTACTTATATACTTATAGATCTGCATGTATGTTATGTAAATATATTTCACTGCTTTCTTTCAAAGTAATTTGGTATATTCACAACCCCAAACAAAGCAAATCCAAATTCTACATATAACAGGACCAAAAGTACCACTGGTGAATCCTATTCATTAGTAAGAATTTGGGGGAATGCCATGGTAAAAGAAAAACATTTTTAAAAATAAAAATTTCTGTCATATTTTTATTCTAACTGAAAAATACCAGGAACAACACATTTGTATAATTCACGAAATTACTATTTTAGACATAAGTTGCTAAATTTTGCACATATATTCTATAACTTTTTTATTAGTCAAGCAAACACAATTTACTGCCAAACACAAACAGAAGCTACTTTCTCTCACATGCAAAATTCTCCAGGCCCCTGAAATATAATTTTTATTTAATAAAGGGAAAGTTTTCAACTACAAAGCTGTGAGCCAGTAATGGCTAAATTTGAGTTTCATCAGAAGGCCATCCTTTAAATAGCAGATGATGGACTCACTGGGTCTTTTTCTGGACCTTTCTCCTGTGTCTCAGCTTCCCTACTGTAGCCATACTCCTTGTATGACGCACACGGGCCAGAGACAACTGGAATACCGAGTCATAAAAAGTCCATTAACATTTCCATCTAGCTCTGCATGCCCAGTAGGGGGACCAGAAAACAAAGCAACAAATAACTCTTAGGAGTCCACATGGCCAACAACTTCCTAACACCAATTGTATCTACTAAAGCTGGCAAAAATAATTCTGGACTAAAGCTTCCAGCATCTATTCTATAAACCCCACATAACATGAAAGCTATGTACAATGGAAGAAACTCAAGGAGATGCCTGCCTTGTGATATCGCAGTTACATTCTGGAAGATCTGTGTCCACACAGCCGTCCTCTGCCATCCTCAGGGCACGTAGGTCCTCTGCCACCACCATGAAGCTTCCACTGCAAAAGTTAGTTTCTGCAGAGCAAAAGGCTAAGTCTTGCGTGGGGATGAAAAAGTTTCCCCTTGTCTGTGTATAGAAGTATGAAAACTCTCACTCTAGACAAATGTTGGTAGTCTCTGCCCAATAACATGACACTAAGTGGTGACAAGTGGTCATGTTTCTAAATAAAACCTACATTCACTAACATGTGCCAGGCTTGATCTCCTGGAATGTAGGCCACGAGTGTAAGAAGGGAAAAAGCTCAGTGTAATCTGCCAGGAGGAGGAAGCTACAGGTCTAAAGAAAGGATATCAAAAATAATGCTGGCTTCGGACGCTCTGCTGTTATGTAAGGACTGTCAACTGTTCTTGTGGGCTGTCTGTTACACTGGGAAAGCAGTTGGAAAAAAAAGCCCAAATTGCCCCAGTGGAAACAAACAAACAAAACTCCACAGAGACATGAAATGGCAGTAGCTGCAGGAGTCACTTCTTTTCTTCTTGGGTTCAATATGCCAGTTCAGTGGTGTAAGTAATTTTAGGGGTTGTTTGAGAAGGTGGGAGGGAAAAGTATGTGGTTATTGCCCTTAAATACACTATTTGAGATTGGAAAATAATAAGAAAGATTATTCTCCCCTTATATATTAAAACCTTTGTTCCTTAAAACTAATGATACAAGGCAACAGAAATAACCTTCATTTTAAGCTAATTTAAAAAAAACTATTAGCTGGGCTCAGTGACTCAGCCGGTAATCCCGCACCTTGGGAGGCTGAGGTGAGTGAATTGCCTGAGCCCGCGGGTTCAAGACCTGCCTGGGCAACTTGGTGAGAGCTCATCTCTACAATAAATAAAAAAATTAGCCGGGCATGGTAGCACGCGCCTGTAGTTCCAGCTACTTGGAAGGCTGAGGCGAAAGGATCGCCGGAGCCCAGCAAGTTGAGGCTGCGGTGGCCGGGAGTGGCCACTGCGCTCCAGTCTGGATGACAGAGTGAGACTCAAACTCAAAAAAAAAAAAAACCTATTTATTTGCTTGGTGGGATTTCAGATAACTCTTTTGTGAATTTCAAGAATTTCCAAATGTTCTGCACTAAGTACATACTAATTTCATAATTTAAACTTTTAAAGAAAATAAGTCTCTACATTATTAATTACTGACAACTCAATAAAATATGACTAATGTTGGCTGCTTTAAAACATTTTTGAATTAAAGAACACACACAAATAAACTATAAATAAATAAATAATGAACATTTGCTAAGTTCTTTTTTTAAAAAAACTATATGATGAATTGTAACTAAAATAAGAGCATTTGGTTCTGCTCATGTGAGCTGATACTTTTTGAAACAGAAACACTGTAAAAAACGCATTTTCTTTGTAAAAGAAAGAAATCTACATTTTATATAAGAAATATACTCCAGAAAACTCAGTACTTAAAGATATCTTCTTGTGGATTCTTTCATAAAACAATCACTCCTCTGATATATTATTTTTAACAATCAGAAATAAAAATATTCAAACTTTGATGAGAGGAACATTCTGGTCATAATTCCATCACAGTAGACAAATTTTTTTCTCTTGATTATAACTAACATCTTTAAAAACTTGAGATCCTCAAAAAACATTATCGTCATAATTTCCATTGTTAATTCCTTTCACTTTATTTAGTTTTCCTCATGGGGTTAAACATCTTTAATTTTGTTGATGCTCGTTGTTAGTACAATATGTTTATTTCAGTGAGCGAAATAGGCAAGGCAAAGATTTAAAGACACAATTATTGTAATAGCAAAAATGGCAGTAATAACAATGTTCATCAATAGAGAAAATACTGGATAAATAACAGCCTATTTGTACTACAGAATACTCTGTAGCTATCTAAAAGAACAAGCTTGGCATATATTGGGTTTCTAGTATACACTGTCCTTGCCCCTGCATTTTCTATTGGAGATGTGCAGTTAGTTTAATGAACATTTTGAAAATGAGCCATCTGGGGCTCAGAGAAGTTATTCAGTAAGGTCTAGGTCACACAGTCAGAAGCAGGTGATCAAAACTCAGAACTCTTGGTTAGTTCTGTGCTGTTTTCCTGATTGCTGCATTGATGCATTCCTGATTCTCACCAGGCAGTGTCTTACTTGACCACCCTTAGGTAACACCAGTCATAAATTCCAAGAATTAAGTTTCCTTTGACCTCCAGTGTGAGCAGAACACCCTTGAGGCTGAAACTCCTCCTGAGAGCAACTCCTACAAAATTCCCAAAGCCTTCCTTGGACTGTATATGCAGCTACCGACATAGCCTTTAAACTCGCTCTGGGATGAGAGCTGAGCCTCCCTGAGCACAGTTGGTGCTATGTGGTTTACAGGTCCGATCTCATGTAATCCTTCTAATAACCGGTGAGTTACCTACTATTATTATCCCCATTTGACACGTGTGGTAACCGAGATACTGAGAAGGTACACAACGGGGTGAAGCAGAAACATGGGCAGTGGGGTTGGAAGTCCATGCTCTGTTTAGTTCTCAAATATATGTATAGCCCTCCTCACACTATGTCTTAGATCTGAGAAACTCAACAAATACTGAAGGAAAGAACTGTGCAAAGAACTAAGTTAAGTTCTGGGATTACTATAGTGGAACAGATTAGATACATTTTAGTAAAGAAAACTGATTTTGAACAACTGATCACACACGATACCACACGGTTCAGAGAAATGCTATGAAGAAGCCCAGAAAGTCCATTAAACAAGTGAGAGGAATTCTAATCTACTCCAGAGAAAAGGAAGAACATGAAGAACAGGCCAGGGGTGGCCAGAGAGTGCCCAGGGTGAGATAATAGAAAGAAAAAGGCCCAGAGGGAGGATCCATTTGTGAACTTGTCTTACCATTTTCTCTTTCATCTTTACATCCCCAGAGCAAGTGTTAGCAAACTATGGCTGGCCACCTGTTTTGGTAAATACAGTTTTATTGGAACACAGCCACAGTTTTCTATTTACATATTGTCTATGGCTGCTTTCACTGTGAAATGGAAGAGTGGTTGCAAGAGACTATTTGGCCCCCAAAGCTGAAAATATTTGCTATCTGGTCTGCAACAGAAAACATTCATCAACCTCTGCCCTATAGTAACAGCACAAAGCTTTCGTACACAGTGTGTGTTCAATAATTTTTTAAAAAAATTAAATTGTTTGTTTTTACTCTACCTTTAAAAATAACCAGTCACAAAAGATCACACATTGTATGATCCATGTATATGAATTATCCAGAATAGGTAAACATATAGAGACAAAAAGTAGATTGGTGGTTTCCTAGGATGAGGGGAAGTCGGGGAGAGCAGAGGGAATAAAAAACCAAAACAAAATGAGTGACTGTGAGCAGTTAACAGAATTTTCATTTGGGGGTGATGGAAATGTTTTAAAATTGATCGTGGTAACAGATGCACACCTCTGTAAATATACTAAAAATCACTGAATTACACAATAGATACATGAATTACATGGCACATGAATTACAGCTCAATAAAATTGATATAAAAAAAGGAAAAGAGCCAAATTTACTTCAGCATGCTTTTGTTTCCGTGACGGAGACTTACGTTTAGTAGAAAGAAGAGGAATTTACTTTATTAGAAGGTCCAGTTAACCAAAAATGAGAAAAGTATTACAACAGAACAAATTGAATCAGATCTTCCTAGATACTAAGATGGGAAATGTTAAATAATTGTCTCTTATATGGAACACTGAAGAGCTAACGCTAAAAGATAGACTTCCTGTTAGTCCTGAACTCTAGAGAAATTGCTAGATGGGTTTTTGTATTGGGGTCGTTGTCAATACAAGAGCAAGTTTCCTCAAAGGCAGTTTTACAGAAATCAGAGTGATGCTTCACCAATCTCAGTTTCTTATTGACTCTAATGAAAGTCAAGAGCTCAGAAATGCTTTTAATTGTCTAGGACAGTGCAGAACAATAGAACTTTCTGAGATGATAAAAATGTTAGGTACCTGCAATGTTCAATAAGGAAGCCACTATCCTCCTGTGGTTATTAAGCACTTAAAATGTAGCCTATGCAACTGACTGTAATTAAAGTTAAAGTGTAAATTAATTTTGTTCAACTTCTGTGGATTAAAATAGCTACTGATAGCTAGTAACTGCTGCATTGGAGAAAGCATATCATAAAAACATGGAAAGGATTATTCACTGAGCCCTAAAAGTAACTGAACAAGTTTTGTTGCCCTAAAAAAACTGACAAAGGTTGACAACATAGTTTAAAAACTCAACACAAAGCACATATATTTCGTACTCAGAACTGTATAAGTGAACCAATGGTGACATGAAGTTGACTCTAAATTATACATACACACTTTCTTATTCTGTATACTGAGAGATCCTAGGAGAAATGAACATTGAAGAGCAACCATTTCCTTTGTGCCCTTTGTCAAAAATCAATTGACTATATTTCTGTGCTCTATTTCTGGGTTTTCATTCTGCTCCATTTATTTGTGATTGTTATTTCCTCAGTACAATGATCTTTTGATTACTGTTGGCATTATATTAAATCTATAATGGGGTATTTTGAGTCTTGCAACTTCTTCTTCTTCCTCAGTGTTGTGTTGGATCCCTTTCCTTTCTTTAAAAGTTTTACAGTCTATTAATAAACACCTACAATATAAAAAAATAAAAATAAAAATAAAAAATAAATTATGCATTCTACTTCATGTATGTAATAGATTTGTTATCAGTGTTTCATCTTCTTTCTTTTTTATTTGCTTCTGTGATATGAAATTAGTTCATGCTTTGATTAGCTGAGATGTTCACCTGAACTTATGATCATCTTCAAAAATAGCTTCTCAATTCCCCAAAGAGCGCCAAAACAGCACAGAAATATCACAAGACATACACTAGGTTATGGTCTTCTATAGTGAATCAGTGTGAAAAGTTGGAAGAGGGAAGAGTGGTGATTGGGACTGAATAATAGAAACTTAAAATTTCAGCTGGCAGTTCACAGCTGAAGATGAGTGTCCGAGGTATTCATCCAGTCTGCGCACTAAGGAAGCACCAATAAACAAAGAAACGAAATGCAAACATGATGGCCGAGTGTCTTTCGGGAGAGGCTACAAGGAAGACTGTGAATCCAATGTGGCATTAAACTCCAGGACAACTTAATCTGGAGTCAACTAGTCTGATTTGGAAGGAGGCAACATATATACAAAGATCTCTTACAGGAATTACATCTGTGTATGATGAAACTCAATGTAAATGGAAACATTCATGAGAATCACACAAATGACTAGAGTGCAAAGCACGAGTACATTATACATATATGATTAACTCAGGTTTATTAACGTGTCCTTTCAGAAAGTAAACTAAATAATATCTAGAAAATTCTCACCTAAACAGCCAGACTAAAATGCTCTAAATAAATATGGATTCAAGAAGAAATCACCAAACTTGCTTGCTGCAATGTAGACTGGGCATACACTAAAGTTAGCTGTTCACAACGAAATTACATTACATTTAATTTAAAATATCTTTGGCATGATGCATTCCTATGCCACTAAAAGTTAGAAAAAAGTATTAACTAGTTTAACTGGATGACATGGATATATCAATCAATTCATGAGTCATAACTTTTGTTTTGTTTTGCTTTTTTGAGTAGGAGTTTCACTCTCTCGTCCAGACTGGAATGCATGGCAGGATCATGGCCACCTTGATGATCCTTCCGCCTCAGCCTCCCAAGTAGCATGCACCACCACGCCTGGCTAATTTTTTGATTTATGGTAGAGACGAGGTCTCACCAAGTTGCCCAGGTTGGTTGTGAACCCCTGAACTCAGGCAACCCTCTCACCTCTGCCTCCCAAAGTGCTGGGATTACAGATGTGAGCCACTGCACGTGGCCACGAGTTGTAATTTGACCAAAAAAAAAAAAAAATAATAATAATAATAATAATTCTGGGAGTGTTTACCAAGCAGACAATTTTCCTAAGAAGGATATTTATAGCACAAAGGGTTTCTATTTCTTCTGAAACAAGATTTTGTCATCATTTTAGTGACTAAGAAGTGGGACTGGATATAGAACTGAGATTTTAAAACATATATTTGTCAAAATATTTTGAGTAATTTAAGCTAAAATGTTGTTTTCATCTCTTCCCTTCCCCAGAGCATGCACCTAGCTCATTGTTGTACCCGATTTCTTTGCTGCCTATATTCCCATCACGAACTTCTTGAAGAAAGGCATCTCTCACAGTCGCTGTCATATTGTAAACACTTTACACACAAAGGATTGAGAAATTAGATTTCAAGATCAATAATAGAACCTATCTTCCATTTAACTATATTTTCTCTAACAAGGAAAAAGGAAGTCACACACATGGCAGGAGAGCTCAGTTCTCCAGAGCATGGGCTTTGGAGTCAGAGAGTGTAGGCTCTGCCACGCGACGTGCATGTGTCATGGACTAGCCTAAGCCTCAGTCTCTGTGTCTGCAAAATGGGTATGTTAGTAAAACCCACCTGAAAGGGCACTGTGAACAACACATGAGAATATGCATTCAGAACCTGTAGCATTGGACTGAGTATACCAAATCACCCCAATGGAAACAAATAAAAGTCCACAAGGACATAAAATGGTAGTAGCTGCAGGAGCCTTTCTTTTCTTCTTGGTCTTCTTGGGCTCAATATACCAGCTCAGTGGTGTAAGTAGTTTTATGGTTCTGGTTTTTTTAAATTATTTACTGACCAATGAAGTGGTCAGTAAATATCAGCTATGACAATGCTATAATTAAACATTTTAAAAGTTGATATACCTTACTCCATTTTTTCATTATCACTAGAATAAATGACAATCTCACCCCTTTGAGTCAGACACTTTTTTTTTTTTTTTTGGTCAGAGTCTCACTCTGTTACTCAGGCTGCAGTGCAGTGGCACACTCACGACCACCGCAACCTCGGCCTGCTGGGCTCAGGTGATCCTTCCTTGCCTGAGTATGCAAGGTCAGCCTTCCAAGTAGCTGGAACTACAGGCATGTGCCACCACACCTGGCTAATTTTTTGATCTATTGTGGAGATAAGGCCTTGCCAAGTTGCCCAGGCTGGTCTTGAACCCGTAGGCTTAGGCAATCCTCTTGCCTTGACCTCCCAAAGTGCTGAGATTATAGGTGTGAGCCACCACGCCTGGTCAGAATCAGACACTTTTTGTAAACTCTCTTATAGAAAAAAAAATAGGAAATGTTTTCAAAATCAGCATACAGAATTATTGTGTTCATATGCAGCCTTAGTGGGCACAGAGTATGCAAAGGACATTATTTCATGTTCACTTTTATGCAGTATGGCTAAGGAAAGGCATACAGATTTTAAAGGCACATTGTGGGAAAGCCCCCATATGGCTGAGTCAGCAGCATCTGTAACATTCCAACTCACACAAGAACATCTACTCCAAAACACAAGAATTCATTCATTTATTCATTGAAATATTTATTGAGTGCATACCTAGACATTATTCTTGGTGCTCGTGATATATAGTGATTACAATGGAGAAATTATCTGACCTCAGGGTGCCTACACTCCCACAGGAAGCAAAGTTCACCTAAAATAAAGCATCTCCTTGGTCATTCCCTCTTTTTATGTCAAATAACATAGCGCATCATATCAGACTTTATGTTGTTGGCAAAAACTCTCATATATTTTTTTTTCTTTTTCACGTTTTCCCCTTTTACTCATCCTGCTCTTCTGCAACAGGAATTGAATGTAATAGTCCTCTCAGATATGAGGCAAATGCTTACAGCTCTCATGAAAGCTGAGCACAAAATTATAATAATGCGGCAATCAATTTGTACAACTGACTGGAGTGGTAATAATCAGATTTATTTCCACACCTTGCTAACCAAAAATATAGTAGGGATTTGATTATATATCATATATATTTGCGATTGCAAACAAAAACACCCTTCACAAATACTGATCAGCAATTTCTCTTTCTTCCCAATAGGAGTTTGAATATCCATGAAACCCTGAAATAATGAATTTTCCCTTGGGAATGGATTTTGTTTGGAAATGGCTCTGCCTCTCTGCCTCTCTCACTCTCGTTCTTGCTCTCAGCTACATGAAAACATTAGATTTATGAAGTGAGAGGAGAATTTTCAAGATAACGGAAGAGTCATTTATGAGAACAGAATGAACATTTTTCAAAATGGCGGGAGATCCCAGGAGGCGAGAGTAATGTATTGGGTTATCTTTGGTTGAATGATGGACTGAAAGACTTTGAAATGTGGCCTACACACGTCCTATTGACTCAGGTCCTCCTTACCTGGCTGCAATGAGATCCAGGAGATGCTGCCACCGGTCATTGACCTTTCCAAGCTTGTATTCAATCTCAGAAGCTTTGCTTTCATGGCTGGCTCTAGCAAGTCGTTCTCCCATTTGTTGAAGCTGTATTTTGTTCTCTTGGGCAATAGCAATTTCCTCTTGATAATCCTGTGTAACAAATAGCAATCACAGAGGTCAGAAAGCATATTCTTAATGCATTCAGCCTGGCTCTACTAGAAACATGATAATTACAGTTTTCTACTGCTTGGAAATAGTTCAGGCATGAGGAAAATCATGTGAACATCAGTCCGTGTGCACAAGAGTTAGTAGTACTTATTATTTGCAGTATATATGCAGAGTTGGAATTAAATTTTTTTATATAGATGTTCTTGAGGGAAATAAGAGTGCTTTCTTTTTGCTTAAAATGAGCATTAAAAACAATACAAGTGTGTGTGTGTGTGTATATATATATATATATATATATATACATAAAAGGCAAAATCTGGAGGACTTTAACACTAGGATTTATACCTCAGTGCACTAATCACTAACCTGATGTTATCTTTAGAACAAATTCTCATATAAATAGTTGCCAAGAGGGTTATAAGATGTACACACATGCATATATAAATGTGCATATATACGTGCAATTAACATATATGTATATATGTAAAGGTGTATATGTGTTGAGCCAATTATGTTGTTTGTGCAGAATATCTTATAAGGGCTTCTTCATGTTAAAGAATTCTCCTCTATACAACATCAATGTTTTGCAACGCATAAATCAATGATGCATTAACTCTCAAGAATAATAATCATTAATTGTAGGGAATCAATGGGCCTCAAACCTTCTTGATTTACCCAATTTCTGTGCTAGCTTCTTTTAAAGATTGTTTTGGTTAAAGAGGACACTTCATGTGGTCTATTTGCAAGAGATGGGCACTAAATGATATGACTTAATTTAAGCAATGATGAAACGACAGCTTCACCATCCACCGCCACCCTCAATGACCCTTTTACTCACTCTCTTGCTGCAGTGACAGGATCCAAACTTTAGGCTCAAACTTTTTATTTTTGGCTTAAGTTCTTGATATGCAGCATATATTTTCTCAGCAAAATAATATCTGAAGACAAGTCTAACATAAGTATGAATATTTTAACCTTCTCTTCCTCTAAATCTAGTGTAGTATCGGGACTACACTTCCAAGTCATTCACCTAAGCAAAAAGGGCCCCAAAGCAATGAGAGGGCCAGTGAAATTTTATTCCATTCCAGTGTTGCGTGCTCTCTTCATGCCTGCCCACCCTCCTTTTTATGTTATTTCTACATAATGGTATTCAAAATCCAAGACATTAATAGTCATAATATTTCATCACACATCTGAGATGATTTTACTGAGAAATGTTTATTGCAAAGGAATTACTCCAAGCCTTAAAAATTATTTATATTAGAATAGTTCTCTTGGATTGTCTTTAAAATGAAACTATTTTTGAGTGTTAATACCAGTAGACACTAATATCTTGGCTTTGATTTTTTTTTATCAATTGCTTTTTGCTATGTTGTCAAAATTACCAAATCTTGATGTGATTTTCCTTTACAAAAGAGATATGCTCACAATGACCATTTAAGATAAAAATCTCATGACTTATTTTATAAAAAAAGTAGTATAGTAAATATTTTAAAGAGCATTTCTAACACTGTGCCAAATAATGTAACAAAGCTATATAAAAAACTAAAGTTTTTCTAAATTTCAAATTATGGTTTTAAGTTGTGCAAAAGATAACTTTTTTCTCTGCACTCCCAAAATATGCATCCTAAATTTCATAACGTAAAGCAATCATAATAGAGCCAAATTTAACCAAAATTTATTTTACAGCAAAATTTTCTCTAATACTTATAGTGCATTAATTATGTCTCTTATAGAATTCTCTGACACCCAGTAATTAGCAAAGTGCAACAGTTAGCAGATGCTGAAATGAAGACTATATCATCTCCGTCCAGATTTTAAAAGTTTGCAATATCAAATAAGCAATGTTTATCCATAGAACCTATACATTTCTATAACGTTATTAATATTACATGTTGGCGTTGGATGTTTTATTTTTTCTCTCTGTGCGTATATGGAGAAAGATACTTTTTCCTAATCATCCTTTATATTTCTTTTCAGAATGAATGAAACTGTAATTCATTGATTCAGTAAGTACTGATTGAGTGCTTATGAGAACTTAGACTTTGCTTCGGGTGCAGGGGACATAGCAATGAACAAAATAGACAAGGTCCACCTATGCTACGATATACCTGATAGACCAGTGGGGCTTCTATTTGGACAATGAATAAGTAAATACAAAACATACATTATACATTAGGTGGTGATATATGCCAATGAGAAATACAAACTAAAATTATACTAAAATGATTAATAGTTCAAAAACAATATGGAAACAACATTGAAATCATGACAAACTTTTTAAATGGTAGTAAATGTTTTGGATCCAAATGAATGTGTAAAACAACTTTTTAAGAAAATAAGTAGAGATGATTAGTAGCGATGAGCCCAGAGGTTTGAGACCAGTCTGGGCAACCTGATGAGACCTCGGCTCTACAGTAAATTAAAAAATTAGCTGGGTGTGGTGGCATGTGCCTGTGGTTCCAGCTACTTGGAAGACTGAGGTGAATGGATTGCCTGAGTCCAACAGGTTGAGGCTGTGGTAGCCGTGATAGTGAAACTGCACTCCAGCCTAGGCAACAGAATGAGACTCTGACACACACACACGCACAAAAGGCAAGACATTGAAATATAGTGCTCCTTTGACAGGAAAGTAATTATGAGTAATGCCACCTCCTATCCCTGGCAAAAATAAACCTAAGACTGATGAAGAGTGAAAACAAAAGTAGCCACATGCCCCATACCTTCTTGAGCTTCTCGATCATGTCTTCAATGAGAATGTCTCCATTCTGAGAAACTTTGCTTTCCATTTGAGTCAACCACTCACAGAGCTCCTTGTTCTTTTCACTGAAGACAGCCCATTCGTTCAATCTCTCACTTACTTGCTGCCTCCTTAAGGAGAGCTGAAAGTATAAAATACGAGATCAGGCAAAAGGATCAGAGAGGAGTCCACACCCTCAGCAAACTAGCAAGTAACCTAGGACTAAAACGAGCAATAACTGTACACCTCTTTAGCCCACTGACTCCTGAAGTGCAGGACTTGCTATCAAACACAAATGGGAGATTTGAACCCTCTAGTTCTTTCCTGAAGGATCACATGCACGTTAGTTCATTAAAGGTTCTGAATAATCCAATTTCGCACAACTGGATCAGTTTAGACATGACGTGATCAGTAAATGTATTTTTAAAAAGAAGGAAAAAATGAAAAATAATAGGGAAAGACGGAAAGAAAGAAGAAGAAAGAAAAAAGGAACGGAAACAAGGAGAAAATTAAGAAAAAAAGGGAAAATAGGGAAGGAAGAGGAAAGGAAAGAAAGAGGGGAAGGAAGAACGATTGGGCCTCAGGTATCTGGAGAGTGAGGTGGGGTACGGATGGCGGCCTGAAGTGAGGACGTAATTCCTGCAGCCTAGCTCCATGCTGACAATTTTACTTCAAGCAAGTTTCCTTATATATCTTCTGTTTTCATTTTTGTTTCCTTTCCTTCTTTTTGCGTAATAGTTTTATTGAGATATAATTTACATACTACACAATCCCCTGCTGAATGTGTACAATTCAGTGGTTTTTAGCATATTAACAGAGTTGTGCAGTCATCACCACTGTATTAGAATATTTTTATCACACACACACAGCAAAACCCTGGAGCCATAAGCAATCATTCTTCTGCTTCTGCCCATTCACCTCCAGCTCTAAACTGTTTTCTGTCTCTATGGATTTGTCTATTCTGGACATTTCATATAAATGACATCATACAACATGTGGCCTTTTATGACTGACTGCTTTCACTTGGCATATTTTAAATATTCCTCCATGTTGTAGCATGTATTAATACTTCATTGCTTTTTACTGCTGACTCTATTCCTCTGTATGGATACATCAATTTTTTAAATCAGTTCATCTGTCTATTTTGCTTTTTTGTCTGTTATGAATAATGCTGTTATAAACATTTGTGCACAAGTGTTTGTGTGGACACATTTTTCATTTCTCTTGGGTAGACACCTAGGAGGAGAATTGCTGGGCCATATGGTAACACTACAGATTGTTTTCCAAAGTTGCTGCACCATTTTACATTCCCAATCAGCAGTAAGGTTCCAATTTCTCTACATCTTCATTAACACTTTTGATAATAGTATTCTAGTGAATGTGAAGATTTGATTTGCATTTCCCTAATGGTTAACAATGTTGAAAATCTTTTCATGTTTTTTGGCCATATGTATGTCTTCTTTGGAGGTGTACACAGTCAGATCCTTTGTCTACTTTTTAATTGGGTCATCTTTTTAATATCATGTTACGAGTTTCTTAAATATTATATATACAATGGGACTGGTTTTTTTCAGTCTTCTAGGTCTAGAATGATCTTTTCCAGAATTCTAAAATTTTCTGACTTCATAATACAATACTCTTGTTTTTGCAGTGCTGGTTGAGATACTAAGGAATGTTTTTAGTTGAGCTAAAACACATGTTAGCAGAATGGAATATGACTAGAGTGGTAAGAAAAAATTTAAAGATGCTCTCCCACACAGTTCAGTTCATTACACTAGCCACTCCACTAATGATTTCATTGCATTAATGTCCCTATCAATTTATCTTTCTCCTGATAGTTCATTACTAAAAATTTGAAGCACAGAAAAGCTGAAAGAATTGTATGGTAAGCACCCACGACATACTCTCTAGACTATAAACTGTCAATATTTTGCTACATTTTGCTTTAATAAATATATTCTTTTATCAATCTATTTACTCTTTTATGTACTTTAAACAAATTTCCTTTTTAAGACAAAAATAAAATATTTTTAAGGTGCTATATACTTTCTAGTTATCAGTTCTATCAATTCTAGTTACAAATTCTGCCTAGGATTGGCTCTGTTAGTGATTAGGCAAATAGCTGGACTCCAAGAATCTGTGATTCTACATCTAAGAAAATAGGTGAAAATTAGGCTGTGAGCCCAGGATACCCATCTTATGGCCAGCCTTGGACACAGTGAACTGCCTGGACAGTAAGCCCCATAGCCTACCACAGATTTTGAAATGCCACCATTAGAAATTCTTTTGAAGCTGGGCTCGGTGGCTCAGCCTGTAATCCCGCGCCTTGGGAGGCTGAAGTGAGTGGATTGCCTGAGCCCGCGGGTTTGAGACCCACCTGGGCAACTTGGCGAGACCTCATCTCTACAATAAATCAAAAAATTAGCCGGGCGTGGTAGCGCATGCCTGTAGTTCCAGCTACTTGGAAGGCTGAGATGGAAGGATCGTTGGAGCCCAGCAGGGCTGCGGTGGCCAGGAGCGGCCACTGCACTCCAGTCTGAGCGACAGAGTGAGACTCCAACTCAAAAAAAAAAAAAAAAAGAAATTCTTTTGAAATAATTATGATCTTTAAATATAATATTTTTTTGGGTTAGGTGACACTGGTGAATCCACTAAGTATTTCCTTATTAGTATTAATATAATTCAGTTTATGATTTAGCCATTTGCTTTTCTTTTCTTTTTTTGAGGTAGAATAATATAGAACAGCAAAGGGCAGTGGACTCACTTGGGGGAGGGTACTGACAGGAATGGAAATAGCTAAGAAAACACAGGTTAAAAAGTTTCAGAGACAACTTTCACCTACTTTAAGCTGTACCCCAAACAGTGCTAAAGAACACAATCCTTCAAGCACCCCCCTCCTCTCTAGCTTTGCGAGCAAAGTGCATTCCCATCTTCGGCTGGACCTCTAAGATTCTGGATTCTTTGGTGAACTTGACTTTCTCTCTTCCATTCACGGAGCAGCAGAGTCAAGAGTCTGGTTGGTCATTAAAATCCTGTTCAGCTGACAACCAAGCTGACACTATATTTTGATTATTGGGACTACCCAAAGTAACTGTTTTCTAAGAAAAGGTTAGAAACTTCTGTTCCTCAGACCAAAGATGAACAAGTCTTGCTGTGAGTAGTTCCTCACCCACTCAGTCCCCAAATCTTGGCCACAAGCCAAGAATGAAATCTAGGGCTTTACTCACCAATATCTGCAGGGGGGATGACCACATAATTGAGCATATTGTCTCCTACTTTGATAGGTAGGTATTTTCCCCATTCCAGAGACAAGGAGAGTGAAAGTTGGACAAATCTGATGCATTTGTTTAGAGTCAGGGGGAAGCAGGGTTCTAGTCTTTCATACAAGTTGCAATATAATATTATAATGAAATATCCCGAGGTGGTTGAGATTCAAAAACAGTCTCCATCACTTATTAATGATAAGAACAGGGCAAAGTTACTCGTTTCTGTAAGACTTACTCCCTTCATTTGCAAATTAATCTTATGCTTTCTCCAAAATTCACTGAGCAAATGTTTATCTTTTGTAGTGAATAAGTGTCTACTAGGTGCCACACGCTGTCCTACGTACCAAGATATAGTAATGCAATGCAAACACAAGAGAATAATTTAAGAAAATGACTGGTCTGTATGAAAGGTCTAACAAATGCTGGCCATTACCACACTGTTGCTGCTGCTGCTGCTGTAATACATGTAACGACAGGGCAACATTTAAGTTTTTTTCTCCTTGACACTCATGTAGTCAATATCTCAATAAAGCAGCCTGCATATATATCCCCTAGTGTTTATGACACATTATGAAATATCGCTTTCATTTACTTACTGTGGAGCCATGCCTGAAAGAAAAAACAGCAAGGCTACAAACAGTTGGTGCAAACTCAGAACAAAGCTTTTCAAAAGAGGTACATTTGCACGGGGGTGGCATGTTTCTTTCGGTTTGTAAATCTAGTATTTAAGCTCTATGATAAGTAAACATTACAGTCTCTTCCTCTGGATTCAGATGAAACTTTCCATTATTTATCAATGTAGTACATATTTATGTTTTCTCAAGGGCACAAACACACAGTGTTGCCAATAGCTGAGACATACTGGGTAAAACCTACAGAGCGTGTAGCAGCTGAACAGGAAATACATCCTTTTCTACTTGAAATATTTTTTATCATGACACTTTTGAAAAACATTGGGCAATTACAATGATACTATATATTTATGTTTCAACTAGAATTACACACAGATCTATAAACCAAAACAGAAATAAAAGCAAGTATAAGCTAGCTCTCTACAGGCACAACACACCATCTGGAGAGTCTCCATGAAAGCAGGGTCCTTTTGTACATGAACTCTACCATGCAATGTTTACTTACAGTCTGCCTTCCTCATTCTCATCCATAGTCCTAGTTATTTCTTACTTCTCATCAACTTCTTTGGTGGGAATAGGAAGAGACTGCTTGCTCTTTGGCAGGGATAATGCCGTTTTTAACTGAAGTTTTTGACTTTTACAATGAGACACAGACACAAGCTCATTTCCTTTTGTGGTTTCAAAACTTGACAGAAGTTACCGGAAACAATAACTCAAGAACTAGAAACTAATCTATACCTATCCCTTCTTAGAGTTAAATCCTGGTATCTTGACCTAACTCACAACTAAACGCTCATTGGTTTAAATAATTTTATTTAAAGTAAATAAATATTAGATAAGTATGCTTTAGTTTCATGCCTTAAGACATTTCAATACAGAAAATTTCTAGAAAGACTATATATTCAGTTGGCTTCCTCTTTTTAGCCCTAGGGTACTCACAGGTGCAGGTACTAATCTCTTCAAGCATATCATATCATCAACAGAAGCTTTCGAAATGTATTTTCAAACAGACTGTTGCCTACATAAATCTAAGTCTGGTGAATAGTTTTATAATATACGAGTGTATAATTTAACAACAACAACAATAACTCCACAGCATTTTTCTACAACAGTTTTCCTAAATCAAAAAGTGCTGCATAACCATAATCTTAACTTCCAAAATATTCAAAATCTTGTCATTATTTTACACTTAGAGAAATATAAACACAAAGAAATAAAGCAAATGCCCTAAAGCCTTGGCTTAATTATTAACCATTATACATAATGAACACGCAGCTACTCTAGGCACTGGAGATACAAAGAAATGGTCTTTGCATATCGAGGGTCTCATAATTTTGGAATTGAGTGGCAAACATTTAAAAAAGGGTGGGGAGAACAATCCAATGCCACGTTACAGCACAACCAAACAGGAAATGAAAGTTCAGAGGACGAAGAACATACTGAGGGTTCAACATTTCATAAATCACATCTCGGGGGCTGTGGGATGTGAAAGAAAATGGTGTAAGCAGGAAGAGTGGCATGGCCAAGGTCGTGAGGTAGGGAAGTTCATGGCAGTTTTGGGTAGCAACTAGGAGCCAATTTCTAAAGCACTATCTCTCCAAGGGCTTTTGCAGACATCCATTGCTAAAGAAATGAATCTGGTCTAAGCCACTTCATCTCATATGCTAAAAAAAAATTAAGACAGCAAGTAGTGCTAGATTTTTTAAAATAAAAAAACCTAGATGAATAGGTTCACAAAGGTAACTGAACATCGGGGTGATAATTTCCATTATTTGTACCCACCAAAGAGCATTCACTTATACAATATGTCACAAATTCTTTACATTATAAAATTATAGGATGATAATGCATTGCTTTCAGTTTGAAAATTCAGAAAAGAGTAAATTTGTGATGAATATCACCACCTTCCATAAATAACTCCATGTAAGAGTCTCCTTGTGGTCCCTAAGAAGTCGGAACACTGTGAAGGTAGCTAAAGTTATTTGGAACACAAATCATTAACATGTTGGTGAATGTCATCTTTTCTGTGTCCCTCTTTTATAAGTATATATTCAAGGAAGCTGCTCACACATCTACCAAGTGTGCTCTGGAGTTTTCTTTTGGTCCATGGTCTGAGAAACACCTGGGTTTTAATCTAAACAGACAGACATTTTCCTAAGAACATATTTCTTGCTGATGTCAAATAAATCAAAAGGCTCTGAGTCTCTTTTTTTTTTTTTTTTTTTTTGAGTTGAAGTCTCATTCTGTTGCCCAGACTGGAGTGCAGTGGCCACTCCCGGCCACTGCAGCCTCGACCTGCTGGACTCCGGTGATCCTTCCGCCTCAGCCTTCCAAGTAGCTGGAACTACAAGCACGTGCTACCACTCCTGGCTGATTTTTTTTTTTTTTTTGGATTTATTGTAGAGATGAGGTCTCGCCAAGTTGCCCAGACGGGTCTTGAACCTGCGGGCTCAGGCAATCCACTCACCTCAGCCTCCCAAGACGCGGGATTACAGGCTAAGCCACCAAGCCCGGCTGCTCTGAGTCTCTTAAACTCTGTTTAATGGTTCCTGAAGTGTGAGGTTAAGCATCCCTAAAGTTAGAGAAAGTGGGGAGGATGGGAAGGAAAGGCAATTCCAGGGGAGCAGGGGCACACAGAGGTATAAGGTTAGGTGGGCCTAAGAGGCCCCTTTCACCAGTCCCTCCCCCAGTCCTACCACAACTGTTTCTCCCCAGCTCAGCCCTCTGCTCCAGCTGCAACCCTGTCAGCACCTCCATTGGTTCCTTCCCATCAATCAGTCTCCTCCACTCCCCTTCAAAGTGCTTAGTTCAAGATTTATTCATTGCAAGAAATATTTCCTCTATTCTCTGAAATCCACACTGTTCTTAGCTTGCTTACATCTTCATACATTTTTATACTTTTTTTTTTACCTGTTTATACTTGATATTTTTCTTAGCTGTATACATTCTCTTATGTTGATTTTAGTCTCAGCTCAATTGTAGTCTTGATGGTAGGAACACTTATTACAGTTTATTAATTTGCAATAATCAATATGATTGATCCATTTAACAAATATGCATTACAGCCTATTATGTGCCAGGGAGGGCACTCAGGGCACAGAAGTAACAAGACAGAGATGACCCCTGATTCTTAGAGAAAATGACCTCCAGGCACGCAGGTAGCCACCCATTCCTCATTGTGAGCCTCTTTTTTTTTTCAAGTGAAGACCTCACTCTGCTGCCCAGGCTGGAGTGCAGTGACATAACCACGACAAACATGGCTCACAGCAGCCTTGACCTCCTGGGCTCAGGTGATACCTCCATCTCAGCATCCTGAGTAGATGGGACTGCAGCCACCATGCTCGGCTAATTTTTTGATTCTTTGTAGAGATGCGGTTTTACTATGTTTTGCCCAGGCTGGTATCAAACTGGGCTCAAGTAATCCTCCCACCTCAGACTCCAAACGTGCTGGGACTATGGGCATGCCCAGCTACTGTGAGCCTTTTAGCCTCTTATTTCTCTTTGCCTAGGAAGATCTTCTCATGGCCTTTCCACCAGTCTCTCCCCTTTATTTTTAACTGAAAACCCAATTTAGCATCTATTTAAGGTACTGTGCACATAGAAGGGTACTTAATAAATAAACTATAACTAAAAATGCTATATGTCAATGAATTTCTAGGAAACAACTGTAATAAATCAAGAGTAAAAATAAATGTTCCATGTTCAAAACCAACTCGACATTTTTAACTAAAACTGCAAATACAACAAAGGTTTTACACACATCTAAAGTATCTCTATCAGGCCAGGCAAGGTGGCTCAGCCTGTAATCCCAGCACTTTGAGAGACCAAAGTGAGAGGATTGCCTGAGCCCAAGGGTTCGAGACAAGCCTGGGCAACTTGGTGAGACCTTGTCTCTACAATAAATCAAAAAATTAGCCGGGTGTGGTAGCCCATGCCTGTAGTTCCAGTTACTTGAAAGGCTGAGGTGGAAGGACTGCCTAAGCCCTGCAGTTCAAGGTTGCAGCGGCCATAAGCGTGCCACTGCACTCCAGCCTCGGAAACAGAGTGAGATTCCTACTCAAATAAAATAAAATAAAATAAAATAAAACAAACAAAAAAACAAATGAGAAACTTGCAACCTTTCCTTTCACTTGGACACTTAGATATTGTAGTGT
>CAUYQG010101960.1:0-35794 GCA_963574415.1 Tarsius wallacei
GGCAAACACAAGTCTCACAATGACACGATGTATAACAGGCTTCAAATAACTGTATTTGTACTTAGGTTAAGGGACCCAAAACTACTTCATCAAGATAGGCCCAATTTATTCATTTGCAAAATGGAGAATGGGCTAACCTAACCTTTAGAATTACACTCTAAAATATGTAGCCTCATGTATATTTTCTACTAGGTTAATATATTTCAAACTGCTGTCAGGTTCCTTCCTTCCTTTTCTCCTCCCTTCCTTCCTTCCTTCCTTCCTTCCTTCTTTCCTTCCTTCTTTTCTTCCTTCTTCCCTCCCTCCCTCCCTCCTTTCCCAGTTGGAGTCTCACTCTGTCACCCAGGCTGGAGTGCAGTGGCACGCTCACAGCCACTGCATCCTTGACCTGCTTGGGTTCAGGACATCCTTCTACCTCAGCCTTCCATGAAGCTTGAACCACTGGTGCATGCCACCACACCTGGCTAATTTTTTATTTATTGTAGAGACAAGGTCTCGTCAAGTTGCCCAGGCTGGTCTTGAACCCTTGGGCTCAGGCTATCCTCTTGCCTCTGCTTCCCAAAGTGCTGGAATTATGGGCATGAGCCACTGTATCAGACTTGACAGATTTCTTGAAATCAGTTTTACCATATAATGTACAATTATATATGATATATGTATAGAATGGCATGTGGTACTTAATTTACTTAAAAACAGCAAAATCATTTTATAATTGACCAGAAAAATAACACTTAGAAAATTTTATATCATTTATTCATTTAAATCCAGTGACTGTGTTAGTTTCTCAGAACACAGGACTTAGCAAAACAGACTTTATTTTCATCCTCAAGAAATGAGTCTAGTGAGGGAGACAAACACTAAACTACTAATCATATTAGTTGACATTTAGAAGTGCTGTGAAAGAAAACATAGGGTGCTGAAGAATATGGCATTAGGGCTTGGGAGTAAGGAACAGGGTCTGCTATGAGCTTTTTATATATGAGTCCTAAGGTTGTTCCAGTGTAGTTTTTCTATCTCTGGCTTCTGAATCTGTGCTAAAGAAATGCTTACTAGGTAAGACCACCATCTCATAACAGGATCCTTGAGGGAACCCATTAACTAAAGCTCCTGGAAAAGAGTAGTAAGGAAAACTCCAGACTAGGCAAATTTTAGTGGAATTCATCTGTCCTCCCTCCCTCTCTTTTCCTTGCTGTTTTCCTTCTTTTTATAGTAATTTGTTGAAGGGCACATGTGTAAGACACTTTCATTCCTTCATCTCCTGTGATGGGAGCAAGGACCTCTCCTTCTGTTATTATTATGGCTGACTTTTTTTTTTAGATCATTCTGATTTTTGATTGTTCTGAATGTTCTCTGCTTTAATGGAAAGTTACTTTCTCCCACTAGCTGTTTGCTTGAGTAGTGAATTCTCTGTGTCATTTGATGATTCCACTAAGTTTTCTAGGTTTGTTGTGACTCATTCATACTCGGATTTGGCTGTTATTCTTATTTATCTCTTACTGTAGACAATTTTCTAGCTTTCATCCCAAGTTCATTGAGGATTTCTAGATTGCACAGATTTTCCTAACCTGATGAGAATCTTGGCTGAGAATATTACTACATCCTTATTTTTTTTAAAAAATGCCCACCTTTCAGACATATATGCTTAGCTTATTTATTCACTTCTTGAACAATATCTGTTGAGTACTGATCATGTGCAAAGGACATCATTGGATGCTGGTGATACAGAATCAAATGCCGTAGTCCTTAAAGCTCTCAAGGGTTGTACATGCAGTTTGTAACTTTTTTAGCTTACTGGATTCCAATGCTGTTTCCATTTGTGAAAAACAAAACAAAACAAAACAAAACCCAAGGGGAGATATAAGACAGTGATCTCTGGCTCTCTTTCATCCTCTTTATCAAATGCCATGCACTCATTTCATTTATTCATCAATTCCATCAGCAAATATGTATTCAGTGTCAGGTATTATTCTAGATGTTATGGCCAAGTAGTGTACTAACCATGCCCTCCTTTAGAAGAATCTGCCTTCTCCAAGTCTGACCTTGTGGGCGTTCTGGCTCTCTTGTTTAACATAAGGACATTCACATTCCCATTAAATCTAGGCACAGTAGAGGTAAGGATTTGGAATGGGATTATGTATCCAGAAAGAGGTGTCAAGAAAGGTAGCCTTACTAGGATTTAATTTAGAATAAATAATTTGTATCCGATAATCTTTCCTATTTCTTTACTTTGCCTTTTCTCTTATTGTTCCTCGACTCTTCCTTTAACAACTGAGTATGGTCATTTTAGAACCATCTTTATCTGAAATGACCTAAAGAGGCCACTTGGTACTGGAATGAGCACAGTTTTTAACCAAGGCAAATCTATGTTTTAATAATTGTGTTTTCACTATTACTAGTTGTAGGTCATTGGGAAAATTATTTAGTTCCTCTGAACCCCAACTTCTTTGTCCATGAAATAAGAAAAATAATTCTGTTGTTAAAAATAATCAAGATTGGCTGGGTGTGGTTGCTCATGCCTGTAATCCCAGCACTTTGGGAGGCTGAGGTGTGAGGATTGCTTGAGCTCAGGAGTTCAGGAGCAGCCTAGGCAACATAGTGAGAGCTCACCTCTGCCAAAAATAAAAAATAAAAAAATTAACCAGGCATGGTGGTGTTGCCATAGTCTCAGCTACTAAGGAGACTGAGGCGGAAGGATCGCCTGAGCCTAAGAGTTCGAGGCTTAGGTGAGCTGCTATCGTGCCACTGCACTCTAGCCTGGGTGACAAGTGAGAACCAGACTGAAAATAATAATAATAAACAAGGTAAATCATGTTAAGTACCTGGCATGTCTTACTTTCCCTTGATTGTCTAGCATTGTCTTCCTGAAACAGAGTTGTTGGGAGGACAGGGGATTATATGGAAGCAATGACCTGGAATCAGGATGATGGATGCTTTATTGGGTTCATGAAATACCATTGTTGACTTCAGTTTAGTGTTATATTTAGTGCATTCTCCTTTTTACTGTTAAGTCTTATAAATGGGTAGTTTTCATATAAAATGATATTTCTTAGAAAAGAAAAATTTTTCAGATTCCTTCTACACTTTTTAGAAGGTTAAATTATAGCTATTGACTCAAGTAGACTCTGGCAGCCATCCAAAATAAATAAATAAGAGATTTAAGTGTTAAATTTAAAAACATGTAGTATTTGATGCCCTAGGGTTAGATATTGCTGGATTTTATTTAATTCAAACATCTATCCTAGGAAATATCAACAAAAGGACAGGATAGTCTTATCTTAATTGAACCCCAGATTTGTTTTGTGGCATTTTAATCTCTGTTGTCCGTTATAGAGTAGCTTCTATGGAGAAATTCTGTTAAACTTTTGAATGTTGCCGTGTTCAAAAAACCTGATTACTTAACAGGCAAAATCTAAATTTAGTAGCGAAAATTAATAGCTTTTAGAAAGACTATTAAAGCTTGAATTAATAATTTGTGAAGAATCTTTGTGAATTGATAATCAGTTGCTTCAAAAAGTACCACAAAAGCCCTGTTGCTGGTGGCATTGCTGTCTCCATTAATGTTACCTTTAAATACAGCACCATTATTAGTTCATACCTTCCTTTTCCTCCCACCACGTGAGAGATTCGTCCCTCTCTATTCAGTCTCACTTTACTTTTATTTCCATAATCAAAGCAATTCTTGAGATTTTTATTATATTAGATTGAATCTGGTAACTTCCCTGAATGACCCAAGCATAGGTTATAATCATAGAAGTAATGACAAAGTTATTTTATAATTTGAAATGTTGCACCTACAGCCTGGACAGCATAGTGAGACTCCATCTCTACAAATACATAAATAAATTAACCAGATATGGGGTGGCATGCACCTGTAGCCCCAGATACTCAGGAGGCTGAGTTGAGAGGATCCTTTGAGTCCAGGAGGTTAAGAGTGTCTTGTTTGAGCCACTGCATTCCAGCCTGGGCAACAGAGTGAGACCCTATCTCAGAAAGTAAATAGATAAAGTTGAACCTAGAAAATGTTATAATATGTTAGTTAAAAAAAAAGAATGGAAAAGAAAAAAGAAATCTTGGTGTCCTCAAACCTCAATGAATGTTAGACACAGGTTTATTCATGTACATTTCCCTGATCAGGGTGATGTTAAAACCTCTAGTCTATTGATGATATTTACTGATTTCATAAAATGAGAGATTAACCATAGTAGTAAAGTGACTGTAGTAACCAATGTAGAAAACTATTGTAGCATACCGTAGAAAAATGAAAAAGGAGGATGGAGAAGAAAAAGTTTTGCTAGATTTTTTGAATCTGAAACAGACAATTCAACTTGAAGGAATTATATGATCAGACTTTCTCCATTGTCCAAATTAGTAGTCTCATCTCTTGCACTTTGACAGAAAAAAGAAAGGTTTGTAAACATTACATTTTTCCATCTGTGCACTAATAATAAAACTAACTTGACTGATAACTTTAAAACTAATGAGAAATGTTACAAAATGGACATTTAATAGTTTTAAAGTACTTGACAACTCATATTAAAGAGAAAGAAATAAACACCAATGACAGGCAGAAAGAGGGATTATTATTCTTGTAAGGTAGTGGAGATGGGAATTAGTGCCACCTATATGCTGAATACACTAAGTTCCCTACATATGAACCTTCAAGTTATGAACTTTAACAATGTGCACGTGAATTACTTCTTTCAACAGGTGTCAGTATAATCTATTAAATAATACAGTACTATGTAGCTAATTGTGTTGGGTACTAATTTGATGGACTTAAGTTGGACTTACAAACATGCTCTCAGAACTGAACTTGTGTTGGGAATTTCCTGTAATAGTCTACTTTTGTAAAATTGTTAACTGGACCCTCATGTATTTAATGGAATAATAAGGACAGATGCAGTAATGTCTGCTTGAAAAATCATGAGCTTTTTTTAACCTGTGTTAACTGTGGTTAGATACTTTTTTTTTTAGCCATTTATATCTTTAAGGTATTGGGACTGCTGAGCTTTTTGTTCTCATTTTTATGGAAAACTATCAGTCTTATAGTGATATTTTGCTGTTTAAATGGAATAAAACGGTGAGTAAAGCACCTTATCCAAAGCTATGTCCAACAGATTCTAGGCACTCAATGATCAGGAACTATTTCTTAGCTTTTAGCAAGGTGAACATCTGATTATTTTTGGTTACAATTGTATTAATGTGTTTTTTCCAATATGAGACTGTTCAGCTAAATTTGGTTATTTATCAACTTCTAGACTGTGAATATTTTGCTTTCTAAATCCTACTCCTACATTTCCACTTGAATGAATAGCTGTATATTGAATCACTCAGCATGGATAGCTGAATAAACTAATACGATTCAGTAAGTAATTTCACTTTTCTCTCTTGTAGCTATTTTAGTTTGTAAGCAACAAAATTTGTTTGCCTGCCGTTTGACTTCATGTTGGTATATGAGAAAAACATTTATTTCTAAAAATTTGTTGTCTCAAAGAAGGGATAAGTCAGAAAAATAGAGTGGAATTAATTGTTCAATGACAATATTTTACTCTTGCTTTTAGAAAAAAGATTTTTAATGCAGAATATAGTACCTTTATTTTGTGAATTATTATTTATTGGCTTCTGAGGTAAGCTATGTGATCTCTGATCAGTATCATGCCTCCATCTGAACAAAATTAGAAACAACCACTTTAAAGGATTATTGTTCTCCAAAATGGGAAATCACTTTTTTGGGACGTTAAAAGAAGAACAAAAGACCTTTTTGCTTCTTTTTACCTTAATGACAGGAAGGTCTTAGTTTGAATAATTTTGGGTTAAAGACCAAGGTAAAAACTGGGAAAGGGCAGGGTTTAGGACTTCAGAGGCACAGGCACATTTTTCCTGACTTTTTTGTTAATATTAAGTTATAAAAACAATGTCTGGATGCAAGAGGATGGCAGTGGCTTCTAGGCAATTGGTCACTCTTGTTTGGGAGGATGGAAAGAAATACTGTAAGCAGAAGTTTAAATTTTAATAGTTACACAGGTTTGGGGATTGATAAAGCACCTAAATAAACAACTTGAATTACAATTGGAACAATTAGGCAGGAATATCCTTGAAAAAAATAGTATTGAGCCGTATGGTAACGAAGGTAGGTTGTTCACGCATTTTGTGGTTTTCTATTTGGTTCCGATAACGAGCAATTTGTGGAGGTTAGAAAAAAATGCTATATTATCACATTTTCCTGAGTGAGGTTAATCATACTTGGCCTATAAATAGCTACAGGGCATTATTTTAGAGTAAGGTCCTATTTCAGAAACAAAAGATAAATGACTCAAAGCTTCTGAGAGTGTTGAGCTCAGTACAAATTTGGCATTATACATAGTAGGTACTAAGTGAGTCTCTTTCGGATGAAGAAGTGCATTTGTAATTTTATAACAGTTTCTCAGGTGGTGGAGAAATTAAGACTTCAAGCATATTACATGACAGAGTTATAGAAACAGAGCATAGAAAGCTATGTGTGGCTAATATAGGCATTTTGTGTGTGTGTGTGTGTGTGTGTGTGTGTGTTGGAGTCTCACTTCCTCACCCAGGCTGGAGTGCAGTGGCATGCTCACAGCTGCCTCAGTGTCGACCTGCTGGGCTTAGGGGATCATTTTGCCCTTAGCCTTTCAAGTACCACACTACCATGCCCCACTAATTTTTTGCTTTATTGTTGAGATGAGGTCTCGCCAAATTGCCTGGGCTGGTCTCGAAGTCGTGGGCTCAGGCAATCCTTTTACCTCGGCCTTCCAAAGTGCTGGGATCACAGGCAGCATTCTTTTTTTTTATTTTAATATTCTGCTTAGATCTCTTGAAAGCCATGGCACATCAAAAATGAAATACACGTTTCTTAAACTCTTTCAGTGCTTCTTTCTTTCTGTTTTCAGCAAATACTGGTGGTTCTTTATTGGACATGTCATTCCTATTTTTCTGCTCTATTTTATTTCCACTCCCATTTTCTGCCAACTGCTATGACTTCATGTGTGAACAGTTACAGAGCCTGCTAACCTGTTTTCCAAACCTTACCTTTCAGATACATTTCCTTTCTTCCTGGACTCTAATCTTATGCTGAAAACGATGACTGATTAATTTTCAAATAATATAGCACTTGCTAGGTTATTTCACTCTTGACAAATTATTTTTGGATTCCACATGTAAATGATCAAAGTTTAAAACCTGAGACTGG
Organism: Tarsius wallacei; assembly: GCA_963574415.1. Classification (NCBI taxonomy): domain Eukaryota; kingdom Metazoa; phylum Chordata; class Mammalia; order Primates; family Tarsiidae; genus Tarsius; species Tarsius wallacei. The sequence continues at coordinate 7,208 of CAUYQG010101960.1, forward strand.
TTGTCAGGCCTACCTGCCTGCTCATACCCTTCTAATTTCATGCTTCACATTTATTCACTTCAGGTAAACTGATCTGTTCTCTTTTTTAAAAAAAAATAATAGAGATGGGGGTCTCGCTATGTTGCCCAGGATGATCTTGAACTCATGGCCTCTAGTGATCCTCCTGCTTCAGTGTCCTAAAGTGCTGGGACCACAGACGTGAGCTACTGTGCCTGGCCTGTTACCCACTTTTAGCATCAGTTCATTTGAAAGGCCTTCTAGCACCTTTGATATTTTCATCTGAATTCCATAGTTTATATTAACATATCATATTGAATTGCATTGATTTGTTTCCTCATTTTACCCTCATTGTACTGTGATGAATCCATTGGTCCCTCATGTAGACTTTTGTGGTAGTCACCTAGTTTTGTCATCTTTGTATTCCTGAACTTGAAATATTAAAAACCTTCATAAACATGCATTGAATGGATGAGTTAATATAACTTATCATTTGTGATTTATGCATTTTCAAACCTTTTCCTGCCTAAAATGATCAAGCCCTTGCTTTATGCCTATTAAAACCCCACATCTCTTTCATTTCTTTCATTTGCTTAATGCTTATTAAGTGTCTCATATCTACAGGGCATGCTGAGCATAAGGTGGTGAGTATGGTACCTCAACAGCTTGAAAGTGGTCCACTTCCGCCTTTGGTTATTGTTCTTAGGTACTGCTTTGCTGGAATGCACCTCATGGCTAGTTATTCATTCTAGTCTTTATGTCTTCATATTCCTCATCTAGTTATTAGCTCCTTAAAGCTGCTTTCAACTTCTTATACATAATTAAATAATTTTAACACCTACCTCACACAAGGCACAGAGAGAGACAGACTTTCTAACTATCTTCAAGGGCTGAAGAAAATAAGGAAACTTTGTCGAGGAGGTGGAATACAGATTGTGTTTATGGTGGAGAAAATTCAGTGAGCAAATAAAATGAACAAGTCTAAATATTGATAAAAAGTTGTTACAAAGCTGTGATGAAAACTTCTTGAATTAGAATAAGCATCAAGAGTTACACTACCAAAGATTCTTGGAAACAATTCCAGTGGTTATCATTGAGTGAGTGCTTACCACAAGGAGGCATAGGTGTTGAGTGCTTTGCATGCACCATTTCATTTTATCCTTGTAATATATTAAAAATTTCATTTTATCCTTGTGAGATATTAGAACTGTTGGCAAAATATGCTAAATTGGCTGAGTGTGGTGACTCAACGCCTGTAATCCCAGCACTTTGGGAGGCCAAGGTGTTAGGATTGCCTGAGCCCAGGACTTTGAGACCAGCCTGGGCAACATGGTGAGACCTCATCTCTACAATAAATCAAAAAAATTTGCTGGGCATGTGGTGACATATGTCTGTAGTCCCAGTTACTTGGGAAGCTGAGGTGGAAGGATCATCTGAGCCCAGGAAGTGGAGGCTGTGGTAGCTGTGATCATGCCGTTGCACTCCAGCCTGGGTGACAGAGTGAGACTCTGACTTAAAAAAAAAGTGGCTAAACTGTTAAAGTAAAACTAGTAAAACATGAGTAATATTATTTTGTGAGTTTTCTAGATCCTTCAAAAACACGATTAAATTTATTTGGTCAGGCCACATTGTACACACACATAATAATAGGTGTGCTTATATGCCACATTGTAGAAACAAAAAAAGGCCCACAATAGTTACTGTGCACTAAAATGAAATTTCCTCTAAGTTTTATACAGGATGAAAAAAGGAATAGTGATAGGAAAAAGAACACTCTTACGATCACCATAGGAAAATGTGCTTATAACAAAGAAGTAGCCAGCCATTCAGTATATACCAGAGACCTTAAGTTAAAGTGTCACTTGGGAAAAAAACAATTAGAATTTGAACTCAGGCTGTTGACTTCATATCACTCTGCCTCTGTCCTCATATCCTTCCATTACCTTTTCCTTATTCTTGCTTGTTAATTGTGAAAGACACTTTGAATATAAACAGATATTCTAGTTCATGGATAATATAGTGTTCTTGCTGCCAATTCAGTGTCTTATTTGCCGATAGGGCTGATTTTCTTATTTCCTGAATAATCTAGAATCCAATTAATTCAGTCCACTAAGGTTTTTTGAAAGTTGAAATTTTATATCTGATAAAAGATTTCTTGTTTGGAATCCCTTTATGCCTCTTCGTTGCATAAGATGGAATGCCATTCCAACATGTTTGAGTTTACTCTGAGAAGATCGGTATGTGAGAATATTTTATGTGCTTTACTAATACTCCCAAATGTATGAAAAATGAGGAGTATGCATTTCTTGTTTGTGGTAAGGAAGGAGGGTTGTAAATAACGTGAGCATGAAGGTTCAGTGTTGTCATTTGTATGTGACCTCAGACACACAAATAATTTATATTTTTCTTTTAAAATTTTTAGTTACATCAGATTCCAGGTACTTAATGAATAGTGTTCTGACTGTATGTAGCAGTTTGTGGGAAAGGCATTTTAAAAAAATCTTGACCTTTATGGCCCAAAAATGAGATTTAGGGTATATATAATTTATTGCAATTTTGCCATAGATGACAATCAAATAAGAATATCTATGAGGAAGAAGCAGTTGGCATATTTTTTAAAGCTTTAGTGGCAATGCTTAAGGTAGATTAATATCTATGCATTAAAGCAATTTTTTTAAAAGGAAGGCATTAAAAGTATAAATAAGAAATGCAAAGTGTTTACCATTTACAAAGTTGGACAGCATTTCTTTATGTGTGTCTATTGCTTTTTTCCTTCCTTCAAGTGGACTGGAAGGAAAAAATGCAGCTTTGGAGAATACACTACAACATAATTTCTTTTCATTGAGTAAATGAAAGAACCTTATAGATTGTTTCAATTTATGTAACTTTACTCTGGAAAACAGAATAGTCTGCATAATCTCATAGAATATATGTCATACTAACATTTTAGAATGGAGAGCACTGGACTGAAACTTAGAACTGGAACTCAATTCTGACTCTGCTTCTCATTTCTTCCTGGCAGTTAATATCTTGCTTCAATTTATTTAGCTGTAAAATAAATTACCAGGACAACATAATTTTAGCTTTTCTTTTAATTAAATGATAGGGGGATGATATTGGATTTTTAGATGCAACTTCTGATTCCCAGGATACTTGGAGTTGCCAGGATACTATGGATAGAGTACTCTAGTCTTTAAGTAGTCTAAATGACCCAGAAATTAATATTTTTGAGTTGGCATCTCACTCTCATGCCCAGGTTGGAGTGCAGTGGCACACACATGTCATCACAAACTCAACCTCCTGGGCTTAGGCAATCCTTCTGCCTCGACCTACTGAGTAGCTGGGACTACAGGCCACCACACCCAGCTAATTTTTTTTTTTTTTTTTTGTGGAGGTGAGGTCTCATTACATTGCCCAGGCTCCTGGGCTCAAGCAATTCTCTTATCTCAGCCTTCCAAAGTACTGGGATTACAGGCATGAGCCACTGCACTCAGCCAGAAATTTATATTATATTAATAATTTACATTGCAGTACTTCTTAAATATATACACTACAAAGGAATTAATTGGTTCACATAGGTGATACTGGGAAAGCCATATATAGTCAATCATAAGTATATGGATATTTATTTTAATTCTTCTCTTTTGCATTCTTCTTCATGATTGCATCATTTAGGACTATGTTTTAACATACGTAATTGAAAACAAGTAAGTAGCCATATACAGTGGAAGTTTATTGTGTCGCATAAAAGGGAGTTCTGAGATAGGCAGTTCAGGGTGGAATGGCAGCTCTGAGAGGTCCGTAGGGACCCTGGCTCCTTTGACACTACTCTACCATGCCTTCTGTGCACTCTTATTCTCGGGATCATGATGGCTGCTGAGTTCCAGCCATCGTAGGGTTCATTTTTGTTTACATCTCATTGGCTAGAAAAGTGGCAAGTCAGGAGTCCATACTTAGCTGAAGTTAAGTCTGGCAAACATAATCTTTATTTATAAAAATAAATAAATATCGGACTGCTAAAAGTTATAAGTTGTTACTAAATTGTTGCTAAGGAAGTAAAAGAAATGAATACTATCAGGCAAATAGCAGTCTTCCACGATGGTACACCTATGTTTGCTTTATTATTAAAAAATCTTAACTTTATGAATAAAGATGAACATTTTGGGACAATACATTCATCTTATGACTTTATAGCATGCATTTCCTCGTACACCTTGGTGTTTTTCCACTTTAAGAAGTATTGAATTATGTGTGATTACTTACATTCAATAAACAGTGATTTAAAATTTTGTGTGAACTGTCAAAAGTGACAATAGAAGGACAAAATTATGGACTTCACAGCAACTTGGATGGATTTGGAGTCCATCATACTCAGGGATCTATCAGAGAAACAAAGAACTGAGTACCACATGTTCTCACTCATAAGTGGACCCTGAACGTTTTTACTACTTGAGAGGGATTGGCAGTAGCGGGACACTGCCAGGGGAAGGAGGGAGGGGAGAGAACATAATGCTAATAAGGGTACCTGACCCCAAACCGGGCAAAGTGAGGACCAGTAAAAGGCCCACTTATGTACCTAGCCCTGAATTGTACCCCACATCTTTAAAGTAGAAAAAGAAAAAAGCAGTGATGTTTTGGAACAGTGTTTTTTGTTTTGTTTTGTTTGTTTGTTTTAATTTTATTTTTTTAACCAAGCTCATTGGTTTGAAGAGCTTTCCCCAAGCTAAGCTCACATGGTGATTCTGCATTTGCCCAGAGGACCTGATGTGTATTAGGGTCACTGATTTATCTCTTCCCAGGTGCTAAATTCTTTGTGGTGACTCCAGCTGTGTAGTCACATTTATTGCCTTTGGAGTTGTGTAATTTCAAAATGACTGGCCATGGGCTGGCCTTGGAGCCCTTTTTCTTACCATCTTACCTGCATGTTCTCCTTCTGGAGCATATAACAAATGGCACTTGTTGGAGAATTTCATATTCACCTTCATCTTATACATGAGCAATGTTTTAAAGGCTCATATTCTTTGAAGCAGTTTGTGTATTACTACAACTTGCAAATGTATCGAAAGTTAACTTGTCAATTTTTATTTAAAGATGATGTATTTGCATTTTTTCACTTTTATGAGATATTTAATTCAATATTATGACTAATTTCTAATTTTCTTAAAAGAATTGTTTTTCTGGTGATGTTTTTGACTTTTGGTTGTTGTTTTTAATCTGTTTTGAGGCTTATTCTGTTGGTCAGAATCAACCATCAGGTAACAGGAATCAGGATAAACTCATTATAAATTTAGGACTTTTTAAAAAAAACCTGTGAGCCTGCTCTTTAGCTGATTATATTTATTTATTGCTTTTCCTTAGAAAGGTTTTCATTCTGTAGAAGGGCAAGTTTTCCTCCTCTTCTGCACCACCTTTGTTACTGCTTTTTTTCCAGTGAGAATACCAATTCCTTTGCCTGAAAAGTCCTTTTTCATTCTACCGTGCTCTGCTTCTGCTACAGACTTTCCTACCTGACACTTACCTTTTCAAAAACTCCTGACTTGATTGATCCTGGACAAATCTGATCTCTGCTTTTCCTGACATTACTTCTGTATTTTTGTTCTCAGATTGCTCAATCTTAGACTCAGAATTTTAGAATTTGATGAGAGATATTTGAGATCTCTGCCAGCACACTTTTTTTTTTTTAAATAGCTATTACTTTGTAGAGGGGAAAAGTTGCTTACCTATTTTTTCCAATTTTTTATTCTAGTGGTTAGTTTTTCTTGTAGGACCATATATAAAATAAAGTGTGTCAAGAGAATATGTGAACAGTTTGACTTGAAAAGACTTGCTGAGTTACGATTGACTCCATTTTTCCTCACTGTGAATATTTAAAGTGTCCTTTCCTTAGAAATGTTACTTGTATAAATATTTATAAATTGAAAAGTCTCACATCCCTTTTTAGTTTTATGTGAAATGTAAGGAAATTTCAAGACTAAAAACAAGTACTGGCTGGTTTTCCATATAAACATTGTTTCTGCTCTCATGCTGAAACGCTCTGTTATGGGTTTTCTTTCTTGCCTCTCTGTTCCAGACATATCTCGAATTCATAAGCTCTTTAAGATCCTCACTGTTAAGCAGATGCAGGTAGCCCATCAGTCTCTGGTGCCCAGGAATGGAAGTAGAGAACATGAATTTGTTGTTCCAAGGATCTTAAGGCACCTTCCAAATGTCTTTTAAAGTCATAACTAATCTATAATATACATGGAATACTGAAATATGATTGTTATTATCCTAAATTACCTTATATAACAATAACATTTTGGGAGAATGCACATAGATATTTGAAAAGAAGATTTACAGGTAAACTGTTGGAATAAGCTCATTTATAAGTTGATGGATTTTTCCTTAGGTTAGATTTAGCAGAACAATAATGAAAATTTAGTATAAGCTATCAGGTGAATGTTTAGGGAATGAACACAAATTCTGGACAGTATATTATTTTGGGTGCCTTGGAACTCATAGAATTTATAGTCTTCTAAAGAAGATGACATATGTATAAAAATTTTATAACAAATTCAAATATAAACAATGCCATTAGAGAGCTATAAGTACTATCAAAGAAGAGAAGTAAAGAAAAAACTCCCAAGTTTGTCAAGATCAGACAAAAATTGATGTGTAGGTGCCATTTGAGCTGACCTTGAAGGATCTGTTGAAGGTGGAATTTGAGCTGGTCTTGAAGGGCCTATTGAATTTGAATAGATGGAAGTACTGTCATGCAAGCGGAATCACAGTGATTAAAGTAACCAGAGCGGTCAGGGATGGGATAAGCTAAGACAATGTAGAATGATCTAGTGTGGCTCAAAATAGGAAGTAAGGCTGGGCACAGTGGCTCACACTTATAATTCCAGCACTATGGGAGGCCCAGGCAGGAAGATTGCTTGAGCCCAGGAGTTTAAGGCCAGAATGGGCAACATAGTGAGACCTTGTCTCTTAATAAAAAAATTAGCCAGACATAGTGGCATACACCTGTAGTTCTAACTACTTGGGAGGCTGAGATGAGAGGATTGCCTGAGCCTAGGAGGTCAAGACTGCGGTGAGCCATGATCGTGCCATTGCACTCCAGCCTGCGTGAGATCCTGATTTAAAAAAAATTAAAATAAAACAAAAAAACAAAGTAGGAAGTAGGAAACAGATGGGCTTTGGATGTCAATTGGTAGTTGCGCCAATGAAAATTTTAAGATGTTTCTCATGTATGGAGTTTTTAAAAAAGTAACTAGTATTGAGGTCTTAAGCACTGGCATTTTGAATAAAGAGTGCTTGAATGAGACTTTTTGGATATACTAATTGGGATTGGCAAGTGAACTTTTATGAGAGTCAAGATAAAAAGAAATTGGTGAAAAAAGCACATTTATGACTGCTTATAGATGCGCTTCTAAGACTTCTCTGGGAGCATAGCGATTAACTGTGTTAATGAAAAGAAGTCATAGTATTGGAGTATTAGAAGAGCAGATAAATCCACATTTTAGTTCCACAGAATTGACTCTATGTGCATAATGTGATGAAAAAGTGCTCTTGTTGGAGCAGTGTCTGCAGAGGAGACTGAGGGATACAGCAAGCCCAAGCAACTGTGTTTGATAACTGATGTTTATTCTTCATTTATGTAGTCTTTGCTGAGTCTAATTCAGATTTTCCTCTTATTCTGACTTTCCTATTGTTTATCCAAGCAGAGAATGAGATTTATCTTTAACTTGTCTTTGTATAAGGTAGTACATGGAAGAGTACACAGTCTAACAGACACTGTTACCATGGTTCTCCATGTTTCTGCCCACGGCACAAATACTTTCCCTGAGATGACCAACTTACCCCAGGATCAATGCACCATTGCCCATACCTTTCCAGGTCACTGACTTTGTTGCACAGGTAGAGTTTACTTCCTGAATATTTGTGGAAGTAGATTATATAAAGAAGGGGAATAAGATGGAGGAGAAGGGGCAGATCAGTTCCTAATTTTCTAGTATGTGTAGTCATTCACGCCACAAAATTTTTTTTTTTTTTTTTTTTTGAGTTGAAGTCTTACTCTGTCGCCTAGGTTGAAGTGCAGTGGCATGCTCATGACCACCCCAGTGTCGACCTACTGGGCTCGGTGATCCTTCTGCCTTAGCCTTCCAAGTAGCTGGAACTATAGGTACACACTACCATGCCCAGCTAATTTTTTTTTTTTTAATTGTAGAGATGAGGTCTCACCAATTTGCCTGGGCTGGTCTCGAACCTGTAGGCTCAGGCAATCCACTCACCTTGGCCTCCCAAAGTGCTGGGATTACAGGCTGAGTCACTGAGTCCAGCCGAAATTTAATCAAAGACTTTTCTTACCTTTTTGACCATATATGCTATTCATGTTCATCAGATAGAGGCACTGGAACTAATGGAAATATCCATGTGGTCATAGCCATAGGATATGAGTTCTTTGTATATTTTGGTCTTTGTCTAGCTTCATGTATACTACATTAGTAATTTGGGAGAAGCTGATTCAGGTATACTCTGATGCTGTCATTGACCTGGAAGGATCTAATTGACTGATATTCCCTGGAAATGATATGCATGAGACTGGTTTTAGTCAAATTCTGCACTTACTGTATTTATCAATACAGACTTATAATCCAGAAACACCAAATGTCAGTATTATAAAATTAGAACAAGGGAAATTTTCTTTAATTTATGGAGAAATTATTTAGTTGCCAAGGGAATTTTAACATTTTATTTAATTAAACTGATTATAAATGTGTTCCTAGTTGATTTAGATATATTAGCACACATTTTTTAATTGCTTATCAACAAACAGTTCCTTTGGAAATCAACTCTGAAATCAAGAAAAAAACTGTAATATAATTTACAGAGATTTAATGTAAATGCACTTTTTGAAAGTGTATTATTTATTTTCAGGCTCTCCATTTTCCTAGCATGCAGGAAGGAAATTGGGCAAAGGCAGTATTAATGTGCTGATAATAAAGCCCATGGATTTGAAATGGACTATGAACTTCTGGGCGGGAAACCAGATCTTGCTCTTTTATGCTCCTGGCATCTAGTGCCTGGCACATAGAAAGTGACCAATGAGAGTCTGTTTAAGTGTTATTGAATTACTGATGTAATGAATATGCCTGCAGATTGCACTGTACTCTATTCTTGCTGGTAATATCAATAGATTTCAAAAAGGAATGTGGCTACTAGAATTAGTCTGGAAAAATAACAGATAAATATTACATTTTCCCGATTGAGGTTTGAGAAGAACCATAGGTTCGTGGCTTAGAATTAGATTCTATGGTATCATTGAGCCTCAACTTTGTCCGTTCTGTTATTTTCTTTAGAAGACATAACTTAATGGGTTCAAGGTCACCAAGTAGGTGCTCATTGATTATTAATTACCCTGATCGTTTCTGGAAAAAAAAATACTAGGACCATCCTGTGGATCTCCTAGCCTTGTATTAAAATCCACTCGTGACTCTTATGAAAGGAACTAAATGAAGATACATTGAACATTCCAGTTCCTACAGCTGTAAAAACCACTCTAGTGACACTTAACAACTATTTATTATGCTTGTGGGTGAAGAATTCAGGCAGGGAATAGCAGGAACGACTTTTTGATGCTCCACATAGTCTGAGACCTCATCTGGAAGATTCCAAAGCTAGAGACTGAGGTCATCCTCAGCCTCGTTCAGTCATGTGCTTGGCGGTTGATATTGGCTGTTAGCTGAGACAAAGAGACAGAGACAGAGAGAAAGACAAAGACATATACAGGGAAACAGGTGGCAACTATATCTTCTGTTATGACCTAGCCTTGGAAGTCACATAGCATTACTTCTTCTAAACTCTATTGACCAGAGAAGTCACAGCTTGCTCAGGTTTATAGGTGTGGACATACACAGTCCCTCTTGATGGGGGAAGGTTCTGAAAACACATGTGAGACTGGAAATATTGCTGTGGCTATTTTTGGGAAAATAATCTTTCACACAATATAGTTCCTATGCCTTTTGCTATGACTTTATCTTCAGATATCTTCAGATGTCTTCAGATATGATTAATAATTTATATCTTTCTAGATTGTTTTTACCAACTAGACTACTTACCAATTCACTGTATCTATTTTTTTTTAAGTAATTTGCAGTTTAATGTGTTAATCAGATGTTGAAATTGATGGAGGGAACTTAAAATTTAAAAATTTATAGATCTAGTTTTTTTTGCAAATTAAATTAAATTTTTAAATTTAATTTGCATACAAAATATTGGGATATTTGTTTTTGTGTGTGTTGTGTTTGTTTATTTTATTTTTTCCAAAACAGTTTATTTGGGGCTAGCAAGTGTTTGTAATCCCGATTTTGCATGTTATATTTTTTACCTGAACCATCTAAGCGTAATTATCACATATGATATCCTACATCCTCAAACGCACTAGTAGGCATTTTGTATGCACTAGGACATTCTCCTACATAACCATGATGCAAAGCATCAAAATAAAAGAATTAACATGATACCACCTAAATCTCATACCTCATTGAAATTTTGTTCTTTATTAAAGGACCTGGTTCAGAATTATGTGTTGCCTTTTGTTACTGTGTCTTTAGGCTCCTTCTCCTTGAACATTTATTCAGTGTTTCTTTGACTCTCATGATTTTGACACTGTTGAAGATTATAGGCCTGCTAGTTTATAGAATGTCCCTTAATTTGGGCTTATCTTATGTTCCTCATAATTGGATTCAGGTTATACATCCTTGGTAGGAATATCACAGAAGGGAGGCTGTGTTCTGCATATTGCTATCTGATTAGGTGGTGCACGATTTTGACTTGTTCCATTATTGATGATGTCCACTTTGATCATTTGATTAAGGTGTTGCGCACCAGGCTTCTTCCTCATCATGTCATATGACTAATTTTACCTTGGTAATCAATCACAGTTTGAAGCTATGTAAATATTTCTCATTAATTTCTATGTCTCTATGGCTTGATACTGAGATTATCATGAAGAAAGTGTTGGTTGTTTTCTTTTTTGTTTTTTTAAGGAAGGAAGGAAGAGAGGGAGCTAGTATGGTAAGGGAAGAAGAAAGAAGGAAGGAAGGACTCTAGGCTGATCACATATCTTAACTTGAACTTAAAAATAATACGTTTATTTAATGTGCCCGGCAGTCTCTCTTTAATTCTTGGTAAAAGATAGTTTTCTTTATCCAATTAACTGAATGGAAAAATAAAGCAATGCACTGTTGTTTATCCCTTTAAGGATTTAGATTACTATTAGCTTTCTTGATTTACTAAAATAAATAAACATTGAGTGCCTGCTGCATCTCACACCTAGGAGAAGGAAACTCAAATGTTACAAAAGTGTGTTAGGTGCCCTGTTGAGAGAGCAGGTCTTATAGAGCAGGCAGGTCTTACACATGAACTCAAATGCTACAGAAGTGTGCTAGGTGCCCTGTTGAGAGAGCAGGTCTCATTCTTTGTTGGGGCTTTAATAAATAACTGTGATATGAGGAGGAAATCTCAGGCACCAAAGTGCAGGCTGCATTTGGGGGAAAGAAGAATAGATAAACTATTGGAACCAGATGGTTCTTGGAGTGGATATTTAGGTATGGTCATGTTTTGTTTTTTGTTTTTTTTGAGTTGGAGTCTTACTCTGTCACCCAGACTGGAGTGCAGTGGCCACTCCCGGCCACCGCAGCCTCAACCTGCTGGGATCCGGCGATCCTTCCGCCTCAGCCTTCCAAGTAGCCGGAACTATAGGCGAGTGCTACCACGCCTGGCTACTTTTTGATTTATTGTAGAGATGAGGTCTCACCAAGTTACCCAGGCGGGTCTCGAACCCGTGGGCTCAGGCAATCCACTCACCTCAGCCTCCCTAGGTGCGGGATTACAGGTTGAGCCACCGAGCCCGGCTAGGTATGACCATGTTGTTAAGAATGCCACTGAGCCAGGTGCAGTGGTTCACATCTGTAATCCTAGCACTTTAGGAAGTTGAGGCAGGAGGCTCACATGAGCCCAGGAGTTCGAGACCAGTCTGGGCAACATAGCAAGACCCCCCATCTCTACACACAAAAAAATTACCTGGATGTGATGGTACATGCCTATAGTCCTAGCTACTTGGGAGGTTGATGCAGGAGGATCACGTGAACCCAGGAGTTGGTGGCTGTGGTGAGCCATGATTGTGCCACTGCCCTCCAGCCTGGATGACAGAGTGAGGCCCTGACTCCAAAAAAAAAAGAATGCCTCTAAAAGGCAGGGAATTTTGCTTGTTTATTCTTTGGTATATCCTAAGATCCTAGACGAGTGTTGTTGGATATGGTACATAGCAGGTGCTCAATAAGTGTTTGTTGAATTAATGAATGGACTTGGAAACCCATCCACCTTGCTGGGACACTATTTTATAAGTGATTATTTGATAGCCATGACCATTTTTTTCCAGAAGAACTTTGAGCATTTAACTTTGAACATTTAACCTGACGGCAGATGGCTAAGCAGTGAATGTTCCAGGACTGCAGTTCTGTACGCTACATTCAGATGTGTTAAGAAAATGTGTGCCTCCACTTTTTGCATCTTTACCCTTCCACTTTTCACCCCATCCTCATTCTTGATTGCCAATGGGCATGTTCAGATATCTTCCATTCTTCCCAAACCTCTAGATTCTTAATTTCCTTTTGCAACAAATGAAAGATTGAGATGTCATTTCTGAGCTGGTTTATTTTTTCTTGTCTAGTGAGCGTTTTACCTCTGTTTGTTTAGTATTTCTGTCCTTTTTCTCTACCGGTGGTTACTTTCTATTAGCATCTCAGTACTTTGTCATGATCATATCCTTGGGATGTCCCCACTGCTTATGTACCGTTTCTTGAAGATCTTAAGAACCTTGAAAATTTAACTCTCTTCAAAGTCAAATAAGGGTTTCAAATTTTGCTTACTTCTTTCAATTGCAACTGTATTAGCAAAATTTAAAAGCCGTTTGAGAAAGAAAAACAGATACTGCAGAATCTCTTTGGGAATGAATACATCCTTCTAGTTCCTCATTTCATTCTCTTTAACTTTCACTGTCTATAAAGGCATCTTCTGAGATTGAAAAAAAAAAAAGAACCATTGCCTTGACATTGATTTCTCTATTGCTTCTTTAGGTTAGTTGTAGCTTAAACCCGCTAGATAATCTGGGAAATCATATGAATTTTCTAAAATACTGACAACTAGATTTGATGCTGCATTTGTTCTTCTTGTTTATGTATTTTAACCAGTTTTACTCTGAAGCACCTAGAATACAGTGAGCAAAATATAACAGAAAATATCTTGGTGCAGAATGACCTTTTTCCCCCCTTTTCTCAATGTGGATATATCATTTTTGTCCATAATTTGTATATTACTTATCAGACATATTGGCTAGGGAAAAGAGCAGGGTAATTTTTAGTTGATGAAGCACTTTTATTATTTAATCATACTTGATCTTTACAATAGCCCTGTGAAGTATTATCATCATTTTTAGAGACCAGGAAGCTGGGCCTCAGAGAGAACAGACGATTTGATGAAGGTCACACAGCAAATTGTGGGATTTAAAGCAAATCTTTTGCCAAACAAATCAGTGAAAAAAATTGTACATTTTTATTTTGAATGGTAACTTTTTATATTACTAGTGGTATTATTTATTGAATCTTGGTTAACTCTCTTAGCAGTAGTCAGAGATCACATTTGATGTCTCAAGATTTTTTTTTTTTTGAGTCAAGGAGTCTTACTCTGTCATCCTGATTGGAGGACAGTGGCACAATCTCAACTCATCACAGTCTCGACCTCCTGGGCTCAGGCGATCCTTCCACCTCAGTCTTCTGAGTAGCTGGGACTACAGGTGTGAGCCACCATGCCCAGTTAATTCTTAGATTTTTGTAGAGATGAGGTCTTTATGTTGCCTAGTCTGGTCTCAAACTCCAGGACTCAAGCAATCCTCCCACCTCAGCCTCCCAAAATTCTGGGACTATAGGCATGAGCCACCGCACCCGGCCCCAAGATGTTTTTAAAAATATTTCATTATTATATTAAAAATAGTTCATTATTATATTACCTATTAGATTTTACAGAATGAATATTTTAATTCTTTGGAGCACACCTGACCAAATTAGAACATTAAAAAATATATATTTCAGAAATGTTAAAATGAGAAGAGTCCTATTGAAGTTGGTGTAGGGAACAGGGAAAGCGACCTTATACCCACCACTCTTGTATGGGACTCTGTCACAGTTCCCACATTCTTTCCCTCAGAATGGACAGAGCTGACAATGGATGGAGTGTTACAGGTCTCTTGACTGCTGGTCCCCTCTCAAGAATCCCACTCTGTGAGGAGAGAAATGAGTGAGTTTGGGTCACAGGCCACCATCAGGACAGATGTGCTCAGCATTGCAGCCCAGTCTGTCCCCAGACCTCAGACCTGTAAAAACTCTCCTTGAAATTCTCTTAAAAAAATTTAGAGTTGTGGGGTACATGTGAGGATTTACCACATAAGTAAATTGCATGCAGGTGAGGTTTGGACTTCTAGTGGGCCCTCCCTTCCCCTGATAGTGGCCAGTATGTGGTCATGTGCCCTTATCCCTCCTCTCTCCTTTAGTGGTGTGTGCCCTTATCCCTCCTCTCTCCTTTAGTGGTGTCCAGCGTCAGTTGTTCCCACCTTTGTGCTCATGGGTAGAGAGAGGTCTATAAGATTCTGGCTTCTTCAACTGGACATGGTGGCTCATACCTGTAATCCCAGCACTTTGGGAGGCAGAGGCAAGGGTACTACCTGAGCTCAGGAGTTCTAGACCGGGCAATTTGGCGAGACCTCATCTCTATAATAATAATTTTTAAAAAAATTAGCCAGGCTTGATGGCGCATGCCTGTGGTTCCAGCTACTTGGAAAGTTGAGGTGGAAGGATTACCTAAGCCCAGCAGATCAAGGCTGTGGTGGCCATGAGCGTGCCACTGAACTCTAGCCTGGGGGACAGAGTGAGACTGCAACTAAAAACAACAACAAAAATTCTGTTACCTTCTGAATCCAGTCTTGCAAGGATAGAGGTGGACTTGTACCATCCAACTTTTAATTAGTTATTCTTGCATTGTTCTGAAGTGGTTATTTTTTAAGTTACTTTTACATCTCTGCAGTTGAGATGTGTTTACGCTGACCATAATGAATAGGAAAGTTCTGTTTATTTTTGGATACGAGGCTGAGTATATAAAAACAATAATCACCCAGTGATTTCTCTAAAAGTCTCAAGATCTTGCTTTCCACTTCCTTCTCTAGTGTTTATTCACCATCATCCATTTTTTTTGACACGCATCATGTCAAAATATTACCTACAAATATTGAACATTTTATACTCTGGAAGCAGTTGCTCCCCGAGTCTGACTCTGGCACAATGCTTAGCTTCCGTTCCACCCTGCTTCCTGCCTCACAGAGCGAGGCTGTTCTACCCTGGCTCCTGAGCGCCACATGGAGGGAAGCGGAGGAAGGGAGAGGGCAACATACCTCTCACTGCTTTATTCTTCCTGTGCAATGTCAGGCGTTTGGTGTATAATTACTCTAGAAAAAGAAACCTGGCAATATTATCCAACAAATCAGTTTCTATGGAGGTCATGATCATTAAAAAAAAAGGCAAATATTTTAACATATAGCATATGATTATGAAAAATATATATATATTATTCACATTTCCTTATTATGCTACCTTTTCCTACAAAGGACCTAAGACAACTCACTTAACCCTACAAGAAGGTAGAATTATTCTTAATGTGACGTCTTTTCAAAGGAGATGTATACATATGTGTGTGTGTATGTGTATAAATGACATTATGGCATTATATATAATATATATTATGGCCTTATATAGTATCCATAATCGTGTTTTATATATATATATATATAAATTATGTTATAGCAAAGTATAGGTAAGTGTCTAAGTTAATAAATTGTATGGGAATGGGATTATTCATTATACTATAATGAGGGGAGCACTTATAAATGCTGCTGATTTCCAGTTCAGTATTTGATCCTTTATTGTGATCATTTTCTTTTCATTTACATTTTGAAAGTTGCAGAGTTCTTCCCCTTGGTTTACATTCCTCTAAATCCATAGAGGTGGTTTTGGGTTTGGGGTGTGATGAAGGTTGAGCCCAGACATAGCTTCTCCATTCCTGTTCTGCCATCTAGTGGAGCAGTGAGTGTGCAGTGCTGTCCAGCTGAATGGGAAGGACGGGATGCCATCTCTAATGGCTTGTATGTTGAGTGAAATGGAAGGTTTACTCTGTGCATATATGCCCAGGTGTCCATAACATACCTAAGAACTGCTAGTAAATGGCAGTTGATGAGTTTAAAAATATGAGTATTATCTTTTAAAATGTATTAAAAATACCTAGGAATAACTAGTGGAGCCCCCAAAATGAAATGTATAAGAGAAATCTAATACTGCAAATAAGAAAATACATCATAAGATAACAGGAAATAAAACTCTTCATCACTGGCCCTGGAATTTTACATCACTGAGAAGAGTATAAAATATTCAATAACTGATGGTGAGAAGACAGGGTAACCATTTGGTTAAATTTAAAAATTAAAAATAAAAATAAAGATGGATCCCAGCTTCATTCTTTTCTTCAAAACAAATTCTGGATGGATGAAAGGTTAGCGCATTAAAGAAATGATACTATAAAATTACTAAAAGTAAACATGGACCTGTCAAAAATAATTTTGATGTGGGAGAGTCTTGCTAAATAAGACCCAAGAGGTCATTTAAGAAAAGACATTTTGTCTTTCTAGCAAACAAACAGTTGAAATAAACTTGTACAACAATAATACTTAAAAGGTAAATTCTAGATTTATTATTTAAAATGAATTTAATGATAGTATAGAGGTAGAGTACTATGTAGGCTACATGAGAACCATTTGAATTTGTGTTTCTCTGATTAGTCACGTGAGGTGAAGCATCTCTTTCTGTTTATGCCATTTAGTTTCTTTGCCATTTCTTTCTGTGAATTGGCTGTTTTCTAACATGTTTGCCCCCCTCGACTATTTTGTTTTAGTTGTAATCCTTTATTATATATGTTTGTAAATACTTCTGCCAGTCTATTTATTATCCTGTTGATTTCTTAAATGTATCTTATACTCCAGATGCTTACTGTCCTATAGTCAGATCTATTCATTTTTTAAATAATTTCTGGGATCTGGACTTGCTTTGGAAGGTCTTCCCCATCAAAATACAATAAAGATATTCTTGTGTGTTTTCTTCAAGTACTTCATATGTTCTAATTCAATTTAACTCTTTAATCCTTCTGTGATTTATACCAGTGGAGGGATAGAACCTCATATTTTTTTCCAAATTAGTAAGTGAATGACTTCTGTCCCTACTGATGAAATCCTAAGTTCACATCTGTACTGCAGTTTGTCTCTGTCTCTTCATTGCTCTGTCCCTTCTGCTAAGACTGAACACTTTTCATTGCAATCGTGCTGGGCTCAGAAAATGTTTTAATACCTAGAAGTGAAACTGTGCCTGTGCTTTTTTGAAATTTTCTTAGTTCTCTTGTACATTTTCTTTTCTATATGAATTTTAGATTCATCTTAGCAAGTTCCATAACAGTGCTCGTGGGGTGTAGGCTGAGAATGCATTAAAAGTGTCTCCTGCTGAAATGTAGTGTTGTGGTCACAGTTCACTGCAGTCTTGGACTCCTGGAATTACAGGTGTAAGCTACTGCCCCTGGCCCAAAAGTGGTCTTTGCAGATTGTTTGGATCCTTAACCTGGAGCCTGCTGAAGATTATTGCCTGTGCTGGTCTTAAACTTCAGGCTTCAAGCTATTCTCCCATCACGGCCTCCCAAAAGTACTGGAATTTACAGGCATGAGATGCAGAACCCAGCCTGTCATTCAGTTTTAATAAATTCCTACAAACCAAAAAAATAAAAAATAAAAAAAAATATATATATGTATAATTAGAATTTTATGACATTAATATTTTCTTTTCAGGTACTTGTTACATATCCCCATTTATTCAGGTTTCCTTCTTTGTTTTTCAGTAAAGTTTTCATGTTTTTAAGTGTACATTCTGTGTATTTCTGCTAGGTTTGTTGTTAGGTATTTATGGATGTTATTGTTATTTATGGATGTTATTGTAAATGAAAGATTTTAGTCATCTAAAAAATTTTGGTATTTGCTCAGGAGCAGAAGAGTTCTAATGTCCCTTTATTTAAAAAAAATGTTAAACTTCTAGAATCAGGATTCTTTTTATATTGAATACATTTATTATATTTTTTTGAAGAGCTGTTATTACATCAATTTTCACTGGATAATTGATGGAGTCTTAAATTCCAGAAAATGTTGTATGTGTGTAGGAGAGACGGCACCAGGGCCTCCCAGCCCTGAGTCTTTGCCATGAGTTCAACAAATTTAAGATCCCTTCAGCTTCTGGCTCTCGGATCTCTCATGCCTCCTCCATGTCAACCAAATACAAAAACCAACCCCTTCAATGTTCTCATAAAACATCCGTCGCACTAAATGTTTGTGAATGTAGGCTGAAGATTAGAGCTTATGGAGGGAGTGGTTACGTCTAGGAGCAGCCAGGAGTCCGTTGCCTCCCTGTCTCCACTCTGGCCTTTTACCTCCAGCCCAGGAAATAGTTGGGATAGGCCTCGCTCTCCCTTCCAAGCCAAGTGGTGTATTATCTTCTAAAAGGACTGAGTACTTTTCCTGAAGGAAATCATGATGAATATATTTATATATTCTCCTTTATATATTAGTAAAGGCTATAAACAGTACTAAATACACCATAAGTGTTTCATTCTACTATGCAGCATCTATATTTGTTTTAAGTACATTCAGTTTAAGATTGTACATAAAATTAACCCTTTACTCTTTAGAAAAGAAAAAAAAGTGCAGCTTGCTGCCGCTTTCATTTAATTTTACATACACACACTCTTTGAGGCTGAAGCAAATCTGACTGGTTTTCAGTGTGAAAATAAAAACATAAAAGCTGTTCTTGGAGTTATTTCTAAACAGACTTGTCTCTAATCCTAATGAGAATTGCTAAAAAAACCAAAACAAAACAAGACATAGTCCTTCTCTCTCTCTTTCTTTAAATATCGGGGTAAATGCTGCAGCCTCAAGCACTGCCAGTGAGTATCCTTGGGTTAAAAGGGAAAAGCGTTAAAATTTTAAATTTGTTCTTGTTTATTACTTTGAATTCACAGATAACTCCATTAAATTTTCAGCGTGTGTGCTATACTTGATAAATGTAGCAGAGCATAAATTAAAAGCTTTAATCCAAAGTTGATATGGCCTCTATTTCTTTTATATAGAGATGTTCCTTGACTTACAATAGGGTTATGTCTTGTCAAAATGCATTTAAGATAACTAACACACCAACATTACGGGTTAGCCTCACCTACCTTAAATATGCTCAGAATACTTAGATTAGCCTACAGGACAAAATCATCTGGTAACACGCTACACTGTAGAGTGTTGGTCATTATTCTTGTGGTCTTGTGGCTTACTGGGAACTACAGCTTGTTGCCATTGCCCAGGCATGTTGCTATCCTGGGGAAATATTAAATTCAAAATTCGAAGTAAGGTTTTTACTGAATGCATATTGCCGGAGGCCAGCTCCGGTGAACAGGGTCTGATGCGGGTGGAATCGGGAACGGCGAAAAGAAAAAGACAAAAACGACAGGAATCTTCTTCCTGGGGAGAGCTCAGGACTCTGCCAATTTTTATTGAATTTTCACATGCTTATATAGTTTTTGCACCCATAAAATGTATCTCAGGTCGTCTGCAGACGCCCATGTATCTCTTTTTCCAGACAGTTGACCTTTAGCAATTCAACTGCAGATGGTGTTTTTCTTCATTTGTGAACCTCTTGTTTTTTCTTCCAGACTTTTCTATAGCTATTATTATGCCTATTTACTATTATTATTATTATTATTACTATTGTTATTATCACTATTATTACTACTACTATTATTATTATTACTATGGGCCCATAATATTCTTATCATACAAAGCTAAACCTTAACT
Source organism: Tarsius wallacei (assembly GCA_963574415.1). NCBI lineage: Eukaryota > Metazoa > Chordata > Mammalia > Primates > Tarsiidae > Tarsius > Tarsius wallacei. The sequence goes on from CAUYQG010101960.1 coordinate 27,219, forward strand.
CTATATCTTATTTAACTTACCTACTACTATATGCTTATGCTTATTTATTTTATTACTATCCTTATATTCCTATATATTCTTAACTATTCCTAATACTAGTATACATGTCTGATCTTACTATTTTATTCTCTATATTCTAATCTCTATCTTTATCAAACTACTTATTTAGTCCTATAATATTTCAAACTACTTGTTGTCTCAGTCGGTTGCTTTCCACCAGCCTCTCAGCTGGGGGCCTGTTGTTTATGAGAAAAAGGCCGACTCAGTAGGGGGCCCATTGTTCACGAAAGAGAGACCAACTCAGCAGGAGGCCTGTTGTTTATGAAAAGTCGACTTGTTTTTCTCAGCCTCCTGTTGTTACTGTAAATCATTATTAAACACCCTAAGGGGCACCTCCTTTTTGCTGCAATCTCACCATCACTATGCCTATGTATAACTTCACTGTCAAATGCCATCATTTAGTTGTGCATCTATTATCTCAATTAAAGTGGGAACATTTTCCAGCTTCCCTTCAAAGTTAGGGAAGGTCCGTCAAACAGGATCCATGGGGTTTTTGCCTCTGGCATGTCTGCGTTTGGCTGGAGCCTTTCTCACAGCCGGTGTTTTTCCTGTCCTCAAGTCCCTTTTACCTTACTTTTCTTAGGGATTGTGGCTTCTGGCATATTCTGATATTGATGAAAACTTTTATCAACTAGAAGTAGCATGGCTATATACGTTCATGTACGTCTTTTGCTACACATAAATTATGTGCTTCTACTGGTTATGAGGTGGTAACCACTCAAAGGAATAGAGGTCTTTATACAAAAAAGACAACTGCACTTGTGTATGTTTATTGCCGCACAATTCACAATTCAAAGATGTGGAATACTGCCAAACAGTTTGCAAAGTGGTTGTGATAACTTACTTCCTAAACAACAACGTATGAGAATTCTGGTTTTTCCACATCCTAGTCAGCACTTGATATTTTCAGTTTTTTACTTTTTTGATGGATGGATGGTGGGACTAATTTTCCTATTTTCTTTTCATTTACATTTCCCTACTAATGAGGTTGAGCATCTCTTTATATACAAAGATACCTGATAGTACCAATTCTTTATAACATATGACTTTTTGCCTTTGAAGAAATGCAATACACAGAAATAAATTTTATAAAGATTTTCATGCAATGAATAAAAAGTATTTTCAGAAGACAGAATCAAATAAAATTAAAATCAATTAATAAATATGCTGAAAAGATTATCATTTTAGATTATTATTCTAAAAACAGTTGCTAATTGCCAATCAATATATAAAACTCATCTACATCCTGCAAATCATCAACATAAAGTAAATATATATGTACTATCCAAAATGACTCCATGAAAAACAAATATATGTCAATAATTCTAAAAATAATAATGAAGCTTTTTTTCTAGAAAATTGTGAGTCATTACTAAAAGAAATATAAAAAGAACTTAATAGATGAAAGGTGATTTTTTTTATATGGCAGATAATATCATAAAAATGTTGGTCTCCATAAGATGATTAATAGACTTAGTGATACAATTCCAATAAAAAATAGCTATAGGTTTTATGTCCAGGTATGTGTGTAACTTGAAGAACTAATTCCAAAATATATGCAGAAACTCAAAGGGACAAGTATAGTGGAGACACTTTTGAAGAGAAAAAGAAATAACGGTATAAGATTGACAAAGATTCACTAAGATTAATGTAGCAGAATAAAGACCTCTGAAACAACCCTGCACACATATGAACACTTGATTTAAGATAAAAAGTTTACAGCAGACAAAAGCACAAGAGGATTGGCATCAATACATAGCAAATGGATATTTCTATTTTAAAATGTTAGTCCTTACTAGATATCAACACAAAATCACATTAGTTTGGGAGAGGAAGTTGATCTAAATGAAAAAGAAAAAACTATAATAATTCTATAAAATAATACTGGAGCTTGTTTTTTCTGAACTCTAAGTCATGAAATGTCACACCTCATCAACAAGGGTACCTGCATAATAAACATTTGTACACCTAACCCTGAATTGTATCCTGCATGTTTAAAATAAAATTTTTAAAAAGAAAAAATGGATAAGCTGAACTACATTGAAATTAAGAACTTATTTTCCTTATAACAATATATTGAAGGAAAGGAAAAAATAAACCAAAAAATCAAAAAATATATTTATGGAGGGAAAGAAAAATAAAATATTTACCACACATATATTCATGATATTCCTACTACTTTTCTATTAAAAAGAAAAGAACCAAAAAAATTGAATTAGTGGCAATGGGTTCTTTATGAAACAGAATATTGAAATAGTCAGTGAATTATGGAAAGTTGCTCAACCTCATTAGTACGAAGAAACATGAAAGTTAAACTTTAATGAGGTATCTCTATAATACTCACTTGAATAGATAAAATCATAAAGTTCTGAGGAATGCCATGGGTTCTGAGGATCTGTAGTATTGAGAACTCACATAAACAACTGGTATTTGAGGAAAATTAGAACTATCTCCAATACCTGAGACGACACAGGCTCAAAGAGCCAAAATCGTATACCTAGATATATAGCCAACAGCAATTTATGCACATATACTCCAAGGGATGTGTAGAAGACATAACAGACATAAATTGAACTGTGTTCATCAACATCAAAATGGAGAAACAGGTTGTGTTTCTTTGAATAAAATGGAGTAGTGTTCAGGAGTGAGAATGAATAAGCAAGTAATACTACAGGCAGCAACATAGTTGAATCTTACAAAGCTCATGTTGAACCAAAGAAACCAGACCAAGGGTATAAATATTATATGACTCGAAATATTTATGATTCAAAATGAAGACAAACACAGCTACAGTATTTAGATACGTAGCTAGTTGATGTCTAAAGAACAAACTTGTTTTATAAAGAAATGTCAGGAAGCATTTTCATAAAAGCTAGGACTGTGGTTACCTTTGAAAGGGAAGGAAGTGATGAATAGTTTAGATAGAACAAGATGAAAGTGGGGTTTTTTTGGGAGGGGACTGCTGTTTGCTATTCTTTTTCTTGATATGAGTGGTGAGTACATGGAATTGGTTTGTGATAATGCAGTGAATAAAATAAAATTTAAAATACTCAAGCTTAAGCCTTACTTCTTGCCAAAATATTTTTTGGGTTATTCAGACTACAGTGCACAATGACACTGGGAGTAGAATGGGCATTTCAGGTACTCATTGAAGAGTTAGCATGATCTAATCTATATATTTTTAAAATATAGATACATGTGTATGATGGAAGTGATAGTCTAAATGTCCCTCTCATTTGCAACTTGTTAACGACGTGCTGAGCAGTAACCTTAGGCAATCTTTCACTTTTACTAAGTCAGTTATTAAGAGAGGAAACTGTAAATGACCAGCAGGAAGTAAATTGCCTTCAGTTAAAAAATGAAAATGTGTTAACTTCATTTGACTATAAAATTACTCTTGGCATTAAGCCACAAAATAGGAAACAGCCACAATCCCTAATGGGAATTTGGAAGAAGAAAAATATATATTACATACTTTGATGATTCTGGTTTTGAAATATTTAAATCTTGCCTAATTGTTTTTCAAAAGGCTAAGAAATTCTTTATCAGTGGCAAATAAAAAACACTTTTAAAAACCATAGGAACTGTAGTAAAAGTACTAATATTTTAAACTCCTTCGATTAAGTAAATTTTAAAATAATGAAAACCAATTTTATTCAGAAAAATGTTCCCCAATTTATTAATACCCTTAAATCAGGTTATTAACATTAAATCCTGTGTTTTCAAATACATTTGCTCTTAGAGTCCTTTGTTTACACCTTCACTAAATAAAGTATCACAATAGGCCAATTCTTGATTAATCTACATAGGTTTCTATGGTACTAGATTATAAAAAATTTTAAGGACTGGCATGTCTCATCTACCATTGTATGTTCATAGAACACCAACCTAGCATCTTAAAAGCTTGGGGGGATATTTGTTTAACTTAATGTAACTATAACAAAGACTAAGGACAAGATGCTTTGCAAATTACATATTTTCTTCTCTCAATATGAAATTATTTTCAGCTCATGCAGAAATACATCCCTGCTTAGTGGCAAAGTTAGTGACACCAAGTTTTCAGTAGTCCATGTTTAGAGATTTATGATTTGGACAATATTATGTTTAAGTCAGTGCTTTATGGAGCCACATTATCAAAGATATATGATTAAACTCATGTTTATTATTTATCTATTTATCATATGCCTACCACTTTAATAGCTAACATCTATTAAATACTGTGTGCCAGAAAGCCTGAGAAGCATTTCAGTTGATTTATCTCTTTTCAATCATATCACAGACATGAGGTTGTACAATTTTTATCTCCATATGGTAAATGTGGAAATGGAAACTTTGTGGCATTAATAACTAGCATGGTAGCTGAGTTTGTAGGAGGTAGGATAAAATAATAGATAGGGGAATGACCTAGAGAGTCTGACATCCTAAGGTAGAAACCCATGCTGCTATTGACACTCTCAGTAGTGTAAAGCCAAAGTTAATACTTTAAAGACATGAAAAGGGCTTCTTTCAAACTGTATATTGAAAACCTCCAAAATGACTTTTGCCCAGACATCAAGGTTTCTAACTTGTTTTAATAAAATAACTAGTACCAATAAGTTTTGTTTAAAGACATATCGGTTATATTTGAACTATATAAAGGTAAAACAAAAAAATACTATAAGAAAAATAGATATTGATAGTTCAATAAGATATATAATCATTGATAAAATCATAATTAAGTGTTATGGTATAATATGGTGAGTTCAAAGGTTTTTTTTGTTTTGTTTTGTTTTGTTTTGTTTGAGTTGGAGTCTCACTCTGTCACCCAGACTGGAGTGCAGTGGCTGCTCCCGGCCACTGCAGCCTCAACCTGCTGAGCTCCGGTGATCCTTCCGCCTCAGCCTTCCAAGTAGCTGGAACTACAGGCGCGTGCTACCACGTCCAGCTAATTTTTTTGATTTATTAGAGAGATGAGGGCTTGCCAAGTTGCCCAGGCGGCTCTCAAACCCGCGGGCTCAGGCAATCTACTCACCTCAGCCTCCCAAAGTGCTAGGATTACAGGCTGAGCCCTGAGCCCGGCTGACTTCAAAGTTAATAGTAGCTTCAGTTTTACCCTATTATAAACTTTTGTACAAATTACTTGATAGGTTATGTTGATACTATGATATTTTAGGTTATAGAGAATTTATGAATTAATACTTTAATGAAAGTCTTTTGAAAAAACCTTTAGTTTAAGAAAATAAATGAAGTTATAGTACAGTTCAATCTAAAGTAACTTTTTTATGATGATAGAATATATTGCCTATTTATTTAATCTAATGTGTATTTAGGTGCAGAGAAGTTTCTTTAAGAAAAAGACCTGGCATAGTCTTTGCTGTCAAATGTTTTACTTATTAAACTTTCTTTAGACAGGATGATCAAATTTTATAATCTTAGCAATACCATTGTATCTTTACTTTTTTTCATTCTCACTCAGATGATATTTATCAAAGCATGAGTCTTAGACATTTAACAACTGAGTTTACTTGGCTTAGTTTTAGTAGTTCTTAAGCAAAATCATTGTATTATCAAGCTAGGTACACTTTGAAGGGCTGGGCATTCACTGTGCCCAATGCATAGTAATGGCTCAGAAAATGTAGAATGATCCTTAGGATAAGGAATGAACTGAGAAAAGTATAATAAATGTGGCATGAAACTAGAATAGATAGAGATGCAATGAAAAGTTTTATATATCAATCCCCCCATGACTTAAGATATCAGACTAAAGCAAGTGGCAGTGGCAATGGGTAATTTCATGTTAGTCTTTGCACTTAGACTGGTGTATTATGAGAGGAAATCACTGAGTGCTTTGTTGGCTATAAGCATACTTATTTTTGTGAAACTTTATAGTCTCGAACCAGGCTTTTTACAAGCAAACTTCAGAGCACAATACAATATTTTATAAACTTCTCTTTCTACAGCAGCTTTGTTTAGTTACAGCAATTCATTCATGAATTAGTTCATATCAATAGAATCTATGGGGATCCTACATCTTCATAAATTGCTCAAGTAGAAACTAGTCTACCCAAATCTCACATTCATAAATTGTTCAAGTAAAGTCCAGACTACCCAAATCAGGACATCAATTATTGCTTATATTAGATGGTAATATAATGCTTATATTAGATGGTAACCTTAGTAATGATGTCGCTGAAATTACAAAATAATCCATTATGGTTTCTCAAAAATGCAAGTTTGGCACATCTTTTTGCAAACAGATTTACAAAAAATCATCAGGTGGCCCACCTATCTCTGGCCTCATTTCCTTCCATTTACTGACATCCATATAGTGTCCTAAGCCAAATCTTATTTCTCAAAATTATCTGAAAATTCTATGGTTTCTAATGCTACAAAGACTTTTTACTTGTGCCTCTCTTAGAATGACCTTCTCTGCACACTACACATTTTTCACAACTCAAGAAAGACTATTAGATCAAAATGGCATTTGGGGAGGCTGTCTCAACTTCACACTAAAATATAATGAAAGCATAGAACAAGATTTTAAAAGGTCACAGATAAAAACGGACAAAATAAAACCCAAGTGCTAGAAAATGACTGGAACTTTCTCTGACTGTAAGAGAGTTGAAAAACATATTTTTTAAGTGAGGGAGGAGGTGAGGAAAGTGTGTGTCAAATTCCTTTTAAAGGCCTACCTGACTTTACTTCATGAAGTAGCAATAAGACTAAGAGGAAACAAAGATAGGAAGACAATAAGCACATTGTATAACAACCAACTACCCTCTCACACCCACATCTCAGGACTGTACCCCTACTTCCTCACCCCCCCACCATCACAATGGAATTATTGATTCAGAAACCCGAAGCTCAACAATGAACTACCCTCTGTCTCTACCATCTGGTGCATTGTGTAGTGGGCAGAAGATAGCACTCTTTGCTTTCCTATCCCCAACACTGAAGCTATTTCTGTTCAACTACGATTTCAAATCCCTGCTGAAACAAAACTGGTGAGAAAAAAGTGAGGAAAGTAGCAAGATTGGAATATAATTCCCATTAGAAGATTTTCACAGATAAATTGAAAAATCTGCAGGCGATTTAGTCTGGTGTGTTCTGAGATGAAATTGCTGAGTCCTAAGTAAGCAATAAGTGAGACTTAAAGCTCTTACCTCAGAGTGGAGGGCAGGGACAAGATCCCACTGGGAAAAAATGGCAGAGAAGGTAATGCTGGTATTGAAATGGTTTTTATCTTTTTTCTTAAAAAAATATTATATTTTTATTTTTAAAATTTTTATTGATATATAATAGTTTTACATATTTGGGGGTACATGTGGTATTGTGATGCTGTATAAAAAGTGTACTAATCAAATCAGGATAATTGGGATATTCATCACCTAAGACATTTATCTTTTATTTGTATTGAAATCATTACAGTTCTTTTCTTCTAGATATTCTGAAATATACAACAAAATTGTTGTTAGCTATAATTTCCCTACTGTGCTTTTGAATATTAAAACTTATTCTTTTTATCTAACCTATTTTGTACCCCTTAACCAACCAACCTTCATTATTCCCCATCCCTGCTTCCCTCCTTTGTCTCTGGTAACTGCCATTCTATCCTCTATCTCCGTGAGATCTATTTTTTTGCTCCCACATGTGAGTGAAAACACATAATATTTGTTATTCTGTGCCTAGCTTATTTCACTTAACATAATGATCTCCAGCTTCATCCATGTTGCTGCAAGACAGGATTTTATTCTTTTTTTGTGATTGAATAGTAGTCTATTATGTATACATACCATACTTTTTTAATCCATTCATCCATTGCTGAACACTTAGGTTGATTTCATATCTTGGATATTGTGAATAGTGCTACAATAAACATGAGTAGAGACATCTCTTTTAAATAATGATTTCCTTTGTTTTGGATATACACCCAGCAGTGGGATTGCTGTATCACATTGTTGTTCTAAGTATTTTAAGGAACCTCCATACAGTTTTCCATAATGTTTGTACTAATTTGCATTCCTACCAGCAGTGTATAAACCTTCCCCTTTGTCTGTATTCTCATTAGCATTTTTTATTTCTTTTCATTTTAATAAAAGCCATTCTAATAGGTGTAAGATGATATTACATTGTGGTTTTAATTTGCATTTCTCTGATAATTAGTGATATTGAACTTTTTTTCATATATGTCAGCCATTTTTGTGTCTTCTTTTGAGAAATGTTGATTTACATCCTCTATCCATTTTCAATTGAGCTGTTTGTTTTCTCACTTCTGATTGGTTTGAGTTCTTTGTATATTTTGTTTATTAACTCCTAATGAAGTGTATCATTTGCAAATATTTTGTCCCACTATAAACTGTCTCATCACCTTATGAATTGTTTACTTTGGTGTGCAGAATCCTTTCAGTTTGAGGTTAACTCATTTGTCTAGTTTTGATCATGTTGCCTGTGTTTTAGGGGTCATATTGCTCAGACTAATGTAAATAAGCTGTTCCCCTTTACAGTTTGATGAATTATTTAAGTCTTCAATTAATTTT
>CAUYQG010101961.1:0-14446 GCA_963574415.1 Tarsius wallacei
ACATGCTTATCGTTCCAGCTACTTGGAAGGCTGAGGCGGAAGGATCGCCTGAGCCCAGCAGATTGAGACTGTGGGTCTGTAAGCATGCCACTGCACTCCAGCCTGGGCAACAGTGAGACTCCAACTCAAAAAAAAAAAAAAAAAAAGAGTAAATAGTCTATTCCAAGCAGGGAAATATCTGGAAAGACTTCAGAAGGAGGGTGGATTTGAACTGGAAGATAACAGTGGTCCCTAAGAGCCCGGATTTCTCAAGTCATAAAATCAGTACACGGAAATACGGCTTTTTAAAATTTTTCTGAAACTGAGCTTAATTTCTGTTTCAAGTCCCCATTTCTGTCTGATATCAGAAAACAATTTAGATTCTTCCAGATAAACTCAGCCAAATACAGAGATGTCTTACAATGTTTAGCTGAAATTCAGTCAAGCACAGTCTTGCTACTTGGGTTGTGGTCCACATACCTACAGCATCAGCATCACCTGGGAGCTTATTAGAAATTCACTTTTGCTGGGTGTGTGGTGGGTCACACCTGTAATCCCAGCATTCTAGGAGGCTGAGGTGAGAGGATTGCCTGAGTTCAGGGGTTTGAGACCAGCCTGGGATACTTGGAGAGACTATGTCTCTATCATAAATCAAAAAATTAACCGGGTGTGGTGGCGCGTGCCTGTGTTTCCAGTTACTTGGAAGGCTGAGGCGGAAGTCTCGCTTGAGCCCAGCAGGTGGAGGCAGTGGTGGCCATGAGCATGCCGCTCCAACCTGGACAACAGAGTGAGACTCCTACTCAACAACAACAAAAAAAGAAATTCACTTTTGCCGGTGCGTGGTGGCTGATGCCTGTGATCCCAGCACTTTGGGAGGCTGAGGCAGGAGGATCACTTGAGCCCAGGAGTTTGAGATCAGTCTGGGCAACATAGTGAGACCTCTTCTCTATAAAAAATAAAATAAAATAAATTAGCTGGGCTTGGGGGTGTGCACCTGTAGTTCTAGCTACTTTGGAGGCTGAGGTGGAAGGTCAAGGCTGTGGTAAGCTGGGATCTCGCCACTGTACTCCAGGCTGGGTGACAGTGAAACCTTGTTTCACAAAATAAAAAAGAGAAATGCACTGTTGGCCCCCACCCCATATCTCCTGAATCAAAATCAGGATTTGATCAAAATTCCCTGTATCAGAATCAGTAGTTTGACAAGGTTCCCAGGTGATTAATATGTGCATTATTAACTGAGAAGCTCTGAATTGCAGGATTTGTCTCTCCCCTTCTCCTCAGAATGGAATCCATGCTCCCGGGTTTCTGAAGGGTGCTGGAATCAGAGGCAGGCATCTAACTGAATCGTCAAGGTCAGCTGCTGAACTTGGAGTCTATGAGTCTACAGGGAGCCAACCAGTCTACCTCTCAGATAATTGTGGCTATCCTCAGTTGAGATAAAAGCTTGTCTTCATCTAATCCCTGGCCACAATTTTCCTCCTCTACTGTGGGTTTCTCTAACCCTGGCTGCAAGGCCTTCAAGGATCTACCATTTCTTTCTTGTTACTAATCTCACATTTCTCTCATTTGTCGAAAGTTCCTCTACTTGCCCAGACACTTTTCGGCTCGTGAGGTCTTTGTGGAAGCCTGCCTGCTAGCCCAGGCATCTGAAGTTATCACAGTTTCACGGTTGGCCTTCTTGTGTTTGGGAGAGAAGTCATATCGGCTGTGTTTGAGTGTAATTGTTGAGTTCATAATAGACCATAAATAACAAGTGGAAATAAAATGGAGAAAATTGCTGAGTGTATGGTGACACATCCTGAAACAGTTTCCTTATTCAGTTGGATTCCGCTGATTTAGAATTTGTGATAGTCCAGGCAAAGTCTTGGGCAATAGTTAGTTTAACTGAAATATGCCCTGACTAACAACTGCAGTTCTTTCTAGCTTTGACATTATCCATCTGTCCTTCCAGGGAGCATTCAGCAGGTGGCCAATATATCTCAGACGTTGAACTAAGAAGTGGGATTGAAAAGACGGTAGCCCTTGCCTTCAAAAAGGTTAAGAGGTGGGTGCAGTGAATCATACTGTAATTGCCGTGCTTTGGTAGGCTGAGGCCGGAGGATCACTTGAAGCTAGGAGTTCAAGACCAACCTAGGCAACATAGCAAGGCTCCATCTCTACAAGCAAACAAAAAGGTTAAGAGGTAATATGTAACATTGGTTATGCAGAAAAGAAATAATGGGAACAGTCTCTCAGCACACAGTTCACCCCATCAGAGGAATGGGAGAGAAAGGAGCAACTTCTCAATCCCAATAGAATTACAGAGAATATTAGGCATCTGTTAATAAAAAAATTGCTTTTATAGAGTTTTAAAAGCCATACAATACAGTTGTACTATATATATTTTTAAACAGGACTTACTGAGATCAATAAATATATATTGAGAGGACAGAAAAACTCCCACAGTGGGAGGGGACCCGAGGGGGTTACCCAGTTGTACTATCTTTGATGATTCTTATACATTAGTGAAAAGCAATTTCTTTATTAGTCAATGAGAACTTTATTAGTCAGTGCAAAGTTGGCCATTAATTCCCTAACAATATGTGGACATAATAAAACTATTTAAAAAAATTATCTAATTCAGTTTTTGATCAAATTGGTCTTCGAAACCGGTAAGATTTTATTGCTAGTGCAATAGAATAAGAGGAAAAATGAAAAGACACGGAAAACACAAGGAGATCCTACGACATAGTACCTGGGTTTTCTTACCTAAAAGAGTATGGTTATCAGTGAAATACGTTTTTGTTTTCTAGAATAATAGTATCCATAAAAATAATATCCTCAAACTAAATACACTCTTTGCATATGAGCCTTCAATCACATTACTAGGTATTTAGCCATTTTAGATGAAAACCTAGGAGTCCACAAAAACAACTGTGGTATATCCATACACCGAAGTGTTATTCAGCAGTAAAAATCAATGAGCTATCAAATCGCAGAAAGTCAGGGAGGAACCTTAAAGGAACATTGCTAATCTGAAAAGGCTACAGGCCTTATGATTCCAACTAGACGACGTTCTGGAAAAGGTAAAACTAGACAGACAGCCGTCATGAGATCAGTGATGGCCAGGGATTTGGGTGAAGGGAGGGACGGATATACAACGGACCACGGGGACTTTTAGAAGCTATTTTTGTGCTTGTAATGGTACAGGCATGACATCATGCATTTGTCAGGACCTATATTATAGCACATTACAACACTAAGAGTGAATCATAATGTATGCAGATTTTTAAAATCGTTCTAGAGATTATGGAATGCCAGGGGAAAAAGTGCAGACTGTGACAAGAGAACTTAACTGTATTACAAATGTATGGAGCAACCTCACCAAAGGGAACAGTCATTTGGATTGCTGACCTATGGAATAATAGAGAAATAATAGAGTCTGTAAGACTGAGGGCAAAAGGAACTACACACAGTACTGTACTCTCAGGGATAAAATGTTTTCCTTGGGGGCCTGGCGATTCTGATATTGTTATACATGCATGCTGGAATTGATCATTAAGTAAATTGATGACAGATGTGGGAGTCAGCTTTCTCACTGTTGAAAGGCAGAATTAATACATCAGTAAAGGTAAGAGACTAGAGTGATTCACGTGGTCATGGATTAGCGTTAAAGACATCAGTAAAACTCATGTTTAACTTAAGATAGATACAGATGATCACATATAGAAATATTTATCTTTGTGTGTTTACCCGGGTGTTTTAGTTTTCTATGACTGCTATTACAAATTATCACAATTGGATTATCTAAAACAGAGAAGTTTATTCTATCACAGTGCTGGAAGGCCAGAAGTCTAAAATCATGGTGTTGGCAAGGCTGTACTCTTTCTGAAAACTTGAGGAGAGAATCTCTTTCTTGCCTCTCCCAGCCTTTGGTGGATCCCTCTGTTGCACAGATTAGAGGGTCATGGCATGCTAACGGGCTACCACAGCCTCAACCTGCTGGGCTCAGGTGATCCTTCTGCCTCAGCCTTCCAAGTAGCTGGAACTACAAGCATGCACCACCCTCACTCAGCTAATTTTTTGATTTATTTTAGAGATGAGGTTTCTCCCAGTTGCCCAGACTGGTCTTGAATCCCTGGGCTCAGGCAAGGCTCTCGCTTTGCCCTCACAAAGTGCTGGGTTTACAGACACGAGCCACTGTACCTGGCACTCTTTTGTGTCTCTTTTACAAGAATATATGTGATGGCATTTAGGGCCCTTCTCAGTAATCCTGAAATTGCTTCATTTCAAGATTCTTACCTTAATCACATCCGCAAACACTCTTTTCCAAATAAGATAACAGTCACAGGCTCTGGGGACTTGATGTGAATATCTTTTGGGGAAGTTATATTGGGGACTGCCACAATCCACCCTCTGGTCTTGAAAGATTTGTGTCTATTCCACGTGTAAAATGCATTAATCCATCTCAAATAACAGCCTATTTACAGCATCAACTCAAATCCAACATTTCATTCAAAAAATGTTCCAAGTATCATTATTTAAATTATTTAAATCAGTTATGGCATGTAGTGGTTCATGCCTGTAATCCCAGCACTTTGGGAGGTGGAGGTGAGAGGATTGCCTGAGACCAGGTGTTCAAGACCAGCCTGGGCGACTTGGCGAGATCTCACCACTACAATAAATCAAAGAATTAGCCAGCTGTGGTATCACGTGCCTGTAGTTCCAACTACTTGGAAGGCTGAGGCAGAAGGATCGCCTGAGCCCAGCGGGTCAAGGCTGTGGTGGTCGTGAGTGCCACTGCACCCCAGCCTGGGTGACAGAGTGAGACTCTTACTTTAAAAAAAAAAATTAAGCCGGGCTCGGTGGCTCAGCCTGTAATCCCACGCCTTGGGAGGCTGAGGTGAGTGGATTGCCTGATCCCACGGGTTCGAGACCCGCCTGGGCAACTTGGCAAGACCCCATCTCTACAATAAATCAAAAAAATTAGCCGGGCGTGGTAGCGCGCTAGTTCCGGCTACTCGGAAGGCTGAGGTGGAAGGATCGCCGGAGCCCAGCAGGTCGAGGCTGCGGTGGCCGGGAGCGGCCACTGCACTCCAGTCTGGGTGACGGAGTGAGACTCCAACTCAAAAAAAAAAAAAAAAATTAGTTATGGGTGAGATTCTGGGTCTGATTCAGCCTGAAGCAAAATCTTTTTCCATCTCTGCACCTTTGCAACTAGAAAACAGTTGTTTGCTTCCAAAATACAATGGATGGGACAAGCAGAGGATAGCAGTTCTAGATATTCCCATTCCAAAAGACAGAATATAGAAGGTAGAAAGGAGTCACTGGTTCCAAGCAATATTGGAACCCAACAGGACAAATTCCATTAGGTTTAAAGGCTGAGAAATAATCCTTTGTATCTTAAGGCTCCACCCTCTGTGCCCAGGGCTCACTCCTTTGAGAGAGTTTTCCTTTTTCTGGAGGGTAGTACATGTTTGCCATCGAGTAGTTTTATCAGTCTGTTTCCAGCTTGTAGAATTTTGGGAATGTGATAGTCTTCTTTAATTTTGTCCTATCTCTGTCCTTTACACACCAAACTGGTAGTGTTCCTGCAGATGTAACATTCTCAAAAAGCTTGCAGGTCTCCTGGGTATGGAATGAGGACCTATGCCATTCGACAAAAGGGGCCTCCACAAATCTTTCATGAAAAAGATTATATCTGATCCGTCTCAACTGGGCATGGTGGCTCTCACCTGTAATCCCTGCACTTTGCTTGAGCCCACGAGTTTGAGACCAGCCTGGGCAATACCTGGTAGGGATCTTGTCTCTACAAAAAATAAAATTAGCCGGGTGTGGTGGTGTGCTTCTGTAGTCCCAGCTACTTAGGAGGTTGAGGCTGGCTGGAGGATCTCCTGGACCTAGGAGGTTGAGGCTGCGGTGAGCCATGATCCTGCCACTGTACTCCAGCTTGGGAGACAGAGTGAGATCCCTGACTGGACAAAAAAAAAAATCTATGTTTCTACCAACATTCTTTCCTCCTTTAAAGTGAATTGTCTACATAAATTACTTTGAATTTTTCTTCACTGGAGATTTGTCTCTTTTCCCTTATTTATTAATCAATTCAATAATTTATTTATGTCACCATGATCTTATAAATATTTATTGTACTTGAGGCAATAGCAATCCAATATTACTTTATATTTTTTCCTCAAATTTTTCCAGCTTTGGCTACTGGGAGTGCTTTCAGTTGGTTCCTGGGCTTCTTTGAAATAAAATTTTTAAAAATTTGTTTGTTTTTTTGGGAAATACCTTAGTTTCTGGCACTATAAGAAGCTCTAGTCTCATCTCGTATCTATCCTGCCCCAGTCCTGGATTCAGCCATTTCTCCAAGGAGCCCTGGTTTCTTCTACTGCAGAATTATATTAGAAACCAAGATCTGAACAGACTATGTGCTTGTTGCTACCAGGATGGTAGAAGGTAAATGCTTAAAAGATCATGCAATTTTGCTTTATAATTTTAATTGTATATTCACAATAATCTTTAAAAACACCAAAACAGGCCGGGAGCAATGGCTCATGCCTGTAATCCCAGCACTTTGTGAAACAGAGGTTAGAGGATTGCCTGAGTCTAGGGGTTTGAGAACAGCTTTGTGAACTTGGTGAGACCTCATCTCTTCAATAAATCAAAAAATTACCTCGGCATGGTGACATGCACCTGTAGTTCCAGCCACTTGTAAGGCTGAGGTGGAAGGATCGCCTGAGCCCAGCAGGTTGAGGCTGTGGTGGCCATGAGGGTGCCACAGCACTCCAGCCTGAACAACAGAGTGAGACTCCAACTCAAAAAATAATAATAATAAATGAAATAAAAACACCAAAACGGCCGGGTGCAGTGACTCGTGCTTGTAATCCCAGCACTTTGGGAGGTGGAGGTGAGAAGATTGCCTGAGCCCCCAGGGGTTCAAGACCAGCCTGGGCAACTTGGCAAGTCCTCCTCTCCACAATAAATCAAAAAAATTAGCTGGGCGTGGTGGTATGCTCCTGTAGTTCCAGTTACTTGGAAGGCTGAGGTGGAAGGATCCCCTGAACCTAGCAGGTCAAGACTGCGGTAGCTGTGAGAGTGCCACTGCACTCAAGCCTGGGTTAAAGAAATTATCCCTGGACTTAAAAAAAAATAATAAATGAATATATAAATAAACCCTGTACTTAAAAAAAAAAAAAAAACCAAACAAAGCAACGCCTTTCTATCCATGGACCGTAGGTTTCACAATGACGGATCATTGCACCTTAACTTTCTAAAGAGTTAACAACATTGAAAAAAAATAAAATTATTTTGTCTTTTCTTAAGTTTATTTCCTAATTATGAGGTTTAGAAGTAAAATATAAAGTTTAACTTTAAATATAAAGTTAAAAGTTAGTTCATTAGTTCATCTTTAAAAAATAAATCTTCCATGAAACCAACTCTGCTTTAGAGGAGGTCTCTGGAGACGCTAGTTCAGAGCCTTGGAGAGAAAACAACTGTTGCTGCGTGGAAACATAGCGTAAGTCTTTCTGACAGCATGTTTGGCTTCTTTTCTCCCTGGGCTCTGTTCATAGTAGGAACATTCTGTATTGCAGGGACTGGCTGAGCACTCTCTTAGTGGTTTTACCCTGCATAGAAATGTTGAACCACTTTTAGAACCAGGAGGTAGGATCCTCAAATCAGAAGACAGTTTTTCCACAATTAATCTGAAGACCAAGAAGGGGGAGCATTTTAATTCATTCCCAAGCCCTAGTTCGAAGACTTACGTTTGCTGAAGCTTCCTAGAAAATATAAACGCCGTGCAAAGAAGGGCTGTGTTAGGCCGGGCCCAGTGTCTCAGACCTGTGTGTACTTTGGGAGACTGAGGTGGGAGGATCATTGGACCAGGAGATCGAGAGAAGTCTGGACAACACAGCAAGACCTCGTAGAGACAAAAAACTTAAAAAGTAGCCAGGGGGTCACACCTTGGTGAGCATCTGTAGTCTTAGCTACTTGGGAGGCTGAGGCAGAAGGAGGTGAAGGCTGCGATGAGATGCGATCGTGCCACTGCACTCCAGCCTGGGAGACAGAATGACTCAACAGCAACAACAAAAAAGTCGGGTTGCCGCCAGTGAACAAAAAGGCTTGGATTGCTAAAATGGCTTTTTAGAAATCCACTAGATTTCTAGCTTCTCGAGTCAAGCTTTGGGCCTGGTCTTTTGTGGTAGTTCCAGCCTAGCAGCCATTTTCCAAATTGTGTGCACTGCACTGTGGGAGTGAACGACAAATTCTTATTAATTTAATGTAGTTATTGGAGGGTCACCAAGAAAGAACAGAGGGGCCTGAGCCAAACGACAGTTGGGAAGAAGCATTAGTGAACCTACCTCTGGCACGTCCTTCGTTCTTCAGAAGGCTCACTCCGATACACTGGCATGCCCAGTCCTACATGATGCCTTGGAGGCAAAACGTACGAGTTGCCGCCGTCTCCAGAGTTTTCAGAAGAGGCGAATGTGCATCTCGTTTGAGAATAAGTCCACAAAAAGACTCAATGGTACATTTTCCGCGGGAAGCCCCTTATATCAGCTGTCCCCAACGTTTTTGGCATCAGGGACTGGTTTTGTGGAAGACAGTATTTCCACGGGCAGGAGTGGGGTAAGGTTTCGGGTTGTGCGCTTTATTTCTATTATTACTACATTGTAACATATAGTGAATTAATTATACAACTTACCATGAAAAAAAGAGGCATGGACAGAAGTAGTAAGTAAAATAGTGGGTGGGCCACGTGTGGACTAAAATCAGTGTTAGATTCTGACTTAAAGCGGCCTCCAGATGCAGCTGTATGCGGTGGCTCAACCTATGATCCCAACGCTTTGCGAGGCCGAGGTGAGAGTGCCTGAGCCCACAGGTTCGAGAACAGCCTGAACCACGTGGCGAGACCTCATCTCTATAACAAATCAAAACGCTAGCCAGGCACGGTAGCACGTGCCTGTATTTCCGGCTACTTGGAATGCTAAGGTAGAAGGATTGCCTGAGCCCAGCAGGTTGACGCTGGGGTGGCCATGAGGGTGCCACTGCACTCCAGCCTGGGCGACAACTCAAAAAAAAAAAAAAAGAGTGCATCAATTCACTTGTCATTCACTGATAAGGTTTTGATAGTAGCATCACCACCTCAGCACCTCTTAGATCAGGCATTAGATGCTCATGTGGACTGTACAACCTAGATCCCTCGCATGTGCAGTTCACGATAGGGTTTGCACGTCTATGAGAGTCTAATGCCACAGCTGACCTTACAGAAGACTGAGTAATGCTCAGACAGTAATGCTCACCTCCTGCTGTGCGCCCGTGAGACAAGGGATAGCTAGAGAAAGGCAAGACACACAGACAGGCAGGTCCTCTGGTAACAATGTAGCAAATTCCCTGCAAGCCTCTGAGGCTCAGAGTTGGTAAACAAGCTCCCTGCCAGCCTCTCAAACTAAAGCTTAGATCATCACTGCTGGGACCGAAAAGCAACCAATGAGCTCACCATAGGGCCTACCTTAATACTGACCAATCAGAACAGCTACAGCGCACAACTAGTGCTAGCCAATCGGCTTGGACTTAAGGCTCCATAAGCACCAGGTTTCCACCCCAGGGAGGGGCAACCCCTTTGGGTCCCCTCCCACTGTGGGAGCTTCTCCGTCCTCTCAATAAATCCTGCATTCTCACTTTCTGTCCATCACCCTCATTCTTCCTGGGCATGAGACAAGAACCTTGACCCTGAAAAGCTGCCACCTGAAGAGCTGCAGAAGATCGTGGGAGCCAGCTGAACCAGGAGACCTGCCAGAAGAAGGTGAAACTCCAAAGCTGAGACACCTCAGGGGCTAGGCTTGCCAGCCCACCAAACCAGCCACACTGTCAGGGCTTGGCTTGCCAGCCCATCAGAGCTGATACTTCCAGGATTAGGCTTACCAGCCCCTCGATGACTGGAGCTTGGCTGGCCCATAGAGCTGACACTCTCAAAGCCCAGACTGACCTGAAAAATCCGCATCACTGGTACCTAACAAGCCATGAACTCTGGCCCGGGTGTTGGGGACCCCTGCCTATTCAATACAGTCATGGATCAAAGAAGCCTCCTGTAATATGAAGTTCTAAGTATAACAGAATGACTCCTATTACCAAACAAGGCTAGGCATGGTGGCTCACACCTATAATCTCAGCACTCTGGGAGACTGAGGCAGGAGAATTACTTGAGCCCAGGAGTTTAAGACCAGCCTGGGCAACATAGGCAACACAGCAAGACCCCGTCTCCACAAAAAAAAAAAAAGAAATAAATTAACCGTGTTCTCTATGATCATCTAGTTGGAGATCGCGTAGACGTGATGTGCTGCTCAGGTTCTCTCGCATGGAAGGACTTCTTTCTGCTAGGAGAGGACAGCCTTAGACCATCAGCTCCTCCAGGGTTGACCTCAAATGTAGAGCCTCAATGCCTAAAGTCACACCCTTCCTGTGCAGCCCACCTCTGGTGACCATGTAGGACGGGAATCTAAAGTTTGGCCAGTTTGGCCCAATGTGAGACATCTATGATGAGCATTATTCATTCCAGAATTCCCTGCTAGGTTGGCCAAGGTTCTGAGAAGGCTGATCGCATATCATACTGGGCTGTCTTCAACCCATTTCTACCTGTTCCCCCTTTCTTTCTCATGTTGTACCCCAAACTCCATTTCAGTGTCTGCTTCTAGAGAAGGCAACCTGTGACAGAGGTAGTGTTAGTATTTTGAGACCTTTATATGAGATACGATAAATGAGTTGTGTTTATTCATCTTTAAATTGGAATTTTTGGAATAGAAAAGTTTCAGTGAAAGATGAATTAAAGGCTTAAATAAAAACCTTGTACACGCTTTGAGAGGCCAAGGTGTGAGGACTGCTTGATATCAGCAGTTCGAGACCAACCTGGGTAACATAGTCAGAGCCTATCTCTATAAAAATTAAAACTAAAAAAATTTAACCAGGTGTGATGGCACATGCCTATAGACCTAGGTATTTGGAAGGCTGAGACGGGAAGGTTGTTTGAGCCTAGGAGTTTGAGGTTGTAGTGAGCTATGATCACACCACTGCACTCTAGCCTGGACAATAGAGCAAGATCTTGTCTCTTCAAAGAAAAAAAAGAGGAACCCGCTAAAGCCCGGGTGCCCCCTGGGGGGTGGGGAAGGAGAATTTGAGTTTAAGTTATAGGGCCTAATTATGAGTGATCAAATCAAATTCATTGTGGACAATCTCAATAAGGAGCCTTTTAGGAAGAACTGTAATTTAATCACATTTGATTCTCTGGAGCCCATGCAGCTATTACAAGTTCTCAATGATGTTCTGGCTGAGATTGACCCAAAGCAAGTTGTTGATATCAGAGAGGAGATGCCCGAGCAGACAGCTAGATGGATGTTGAGCCTTCTTGGTATCCTTAAATATAAACCTCCAGGAAATGCCACAGACATGAGTACCTTTCGTCAGGGTTTGGTGATTGGAAGTAAACCTGCAGTTTACCCAGTGCTCCACTGGCTTCTGCAGAGGACTCATGACCTGAAGAAAAGAGCACATTTAGCTCGTTTTTAAATAAAACTTGAGGTACCAAGTGAGTTTCTCCAGGATGAAGCTGTGGCTGACACCAATAAGCAGTGTGAAGAGTTGATGGAAGCCTTTAAAACTTTGCATAAAGAATGTGAGCAGCTCAAGACATCTGGATTTTCCACAGCAGATATAAGAAGGGATATCAGTGCAATGGAAGAAGAAAAGGATCAACTCATTAAGAGAGTGGAACGTGGCTGGGCTCGGTGGCTCAGCCTGTCATCTCGCGCTTTGGGAGGCCGAGGTGAGTGGATTGCCTGAGCCCACGGGTTTGAGACCCGCCTGGGCAACTTGGCGAGACCTCATCTCTACAATAAATCAAAAAAATTAGCCGGGCGTGGTAGCGCGCGCCTGTAGTTCCAGCTACTTGGAAGGCTGAGGTGGAAGGATCGCCGGAGCCCAGCAGGTCGAGGCTGCGGTGGCCGGGAGCGACAGAGTGAGACTCCAACTCAAAAAAAAAAAAAAAAAGAGAGAGTGGAACGTTTGAAGAAAAGGGTGGAGACAGTTCAGAATCATGAACGGATGCTTAAAATAGCAAGGCAACTTCGAGTTGAAAAAGAGAGAGAAGAATTTCTTGCACAACAGAAACAGGAACAAAAAATCAGCTATTTCATGCAGTACAGAGATTTCAAAGAGTACGAAACCAGCTGAAAAGTATGTGCCATGCTGTGGCAGATGCAAAGCCTGAAAGTCTAATGAAGAGGCCAGAGGAGGAGATAAAATTTAATTCGTAGATGGTCACTGAAAAATTTCCTAAGGAATTAGAGAACAAAAAAAAAGAATTGCATGTTTTACAAAAAGTGATTTCAGAGCCAGCTATGGGCCATTCTGATCTTCTTGAACTTGAATCTAAAATAAATGAAATAAACACACAGATCAATCAGTTGATGGAAAAGAAAATGATGAGAAACGAGCCAATTGAAGTCAAACTGTCACTGTATAGACAACAGGCATCTATCATTTCTCGTAAAAAAGAAGCCAAAGCTGAGGAACTTCAGGAGGCCAAGGAGAAATCAGCCAGCCTAGAGAGAGAAGCATCAGTAAAGGCAAATCAGACCCGTGAATTTGATGGCACAGAAGTTTTGAAGGGTGATGAGTTCAAACGATATGTCAGTAAACTTAGAAACAAGAGTACAGTTTTCAAAAAGAAGCATCAGATAATAACTGAATTTAAAGCTGAATTTGGTCTTTTGCAGAGAACTGAAGAACTTCTTAAGCAACGTCATGAAACTATTCAACAACAACTGCAAACTATTGAGGAGAAAAAGGGTATATCTGGATGTAGTTATACCCAAGAAGAACTAGAAAGAGTATCTGCACTGAAGAGTGACGTTGATGAAATGAAAGGACGAACACTGGATGACACGGCTGAAATGGTAAAAAAACTGAATTCACTGGTATCTGAAAAGAAGTCAGCTCTAGCCCCAGTTATAAAAGAACTATGACACTTGCGTCAGAAATGTCAAGAACAAGGCAGGCTCAGTGGCTCAACCTGTAGTGCCGCGCCTTGGGAGGCTGAGGTGAGTAGATTGCCTGAGCCCGAGGGTTCGAGACCCGCCTGGGCAAGCAAGACCTCATCTCTACAATAAATCAAAAAATTAGCCAGGCGTGGTAGCGCGCGCCTGTAGTTCCAGCTACTTGGAAGGCTGAGGCGGAAGGATCGCCGGAGCCCAGCAGGTCGAGGCTGTGTTGGCCGGGAGGCCACTGCACTCCAGTCTGGGCGACAGAGTGAGACTCCAACTCAAAAAAAAAAAAAAAAAAAACTTGAATGACTCCCTACATTCGGTCATACGAGTGTATCAATGTTAAATTCCTAATTTGTATGGTTTGATGATGGTTTTGTAGAAATATATAAACTATTCCTGGGTGATGGGCCATCATGCTGGCAACAAACAATTCAGGAAAAAAAGCATATTTAATATATGTAAATATATATATATAATATATATAAACGTATATATGGGCCCATTTCCAGGCTTGACACATGTTCTCTGTGTCCT
The DNA here is from genome assembly GCA_963574415.1 of Tarsius wallacei. NCBI lineage: Eukaryota > Metazoa > Chordata > Mammalia > Primates > Tarsiidae > Tarsius > Tarsius wallacei. Next base: position 13,536 of record CAUYQG010101961.1, read on the forward strand.
AAGCTCACTCCTTCCAGCATTCCACAGAGCAAACCTCAAATGTGTAAGAAACGTCAGTGGAGCTGAAAATCATCTACAAATAATTGATGATTGAAAGAGGCACATTTGACCTCAGGAGCGCCCATGAAGATCTTCCACATATTACCCATCAGCTCTTCATCCCAGGGGTCTGAGATGAATTTCATGAAAATGATCTGTTGTGATATTGCAAATGAGGCAGACAAAATTCTATTTTCCATTTCTTCCTTTCAGGAAATCCTTAGAAGCGATTGATACCCTTCCCTGTGGAAGAGATAAGAGAATATGAAGGAAGCCTTGAAATGAAACCCGAGACCATCATCATTATCATTTTTATGAGTTTAAAGTGATATTGACATTAAACTGTCTTGCCGATGATGGGCCCAATGAAGGGAAGAGCTTATTTTTCAGACAGTTACGCTTTCCAGGGCAGAGGAAGAGTGAAAAGGACACAAAGTCAAAGGGGGTGAGAAGATGAGCAGACATGTTTAAGTTTAAAGTTAAGGAAACACTCAGGAGAACCAGGAACAGGTTCGTTTATGCTGAATACTCTATTTCCCTGACCTATCTTCTACCTGTCCCATTTAAATACATCTCTATTCTGACCTATATTAAACCTTTTACTGCCTCACTCTCTCAGTCATTATTTCTTAGTCTTAAGGGGTTTGAGACTGGCAGCAGCCACAGTTTGACTATATGCAAGTTTTTTTGTTTGTTTGTTTTTTACTATTGACATATTAGAGAGTCATACCTCTTTTATTTATTTATTTACTTATTTTTTGAGTCAGGGTCTCACTCTGTTGCCCAGTCTGGAGTGTACTGGCACATTCACGACCACTGCAGCCTCCACCTGCTGGGGTCAGGCCATCCTTCCGCCTCAGCCTTCCAAGTAG
>CAUYQG010101963.1:0-11246 GCA_963574415.1 Tarsius wallacei
GCGCCTTTGGGAGGCTGAGGTGAGTGGATTGCCTTAGCCTGCGGGTTCAAGACCCGCCTGGGCAGGTGAGACCTCATCTCTACAATAAATCAAAAAATTAGCCGGGCGTGGTAGCGCGCGCCTGTAGTTCCAGCTACTTGGAAGGCTGAGGCAGAAGGATCGCTGGAGCCCAGCAGGTCGAGGCTGCGGTGGCCGGGAGCGGCCGCTGCACTCCAGTCTGGGCGACAGAGTGAGACTCCAACTCAAAAAAAAAAAAAAATTTTTTTGTGGAGATGAGGTCTTACTGTGTTGCTCAGGCTGGTCTTGAACTCCTGGGCTCAAGCAGTCTTCTCACCTTTGTCTCCCAAAGTGCTGGGATTGCAGGAGTGACCCACCATGCCCAGCTTGATCAGGATTTTTATAATGAAAGTATTTTAGATTTTGTCAGATGCCTTTTCTGTATATTAACTTACAACAGTCTTGTTCAGATTAGTACCAAATTAATTTTAATAGTATATAAAACTGTGTTCCTATATAGTTCTGTTCTCTCTCACTTTCTTGGTGCTAATTCTGTATTAGGACTCCCCAGAGAAACCAAACCAATATAGTATGAGTGTGTGTATATAATTATAAAGATTTATTTTTGGTCAGGCTCGGTGGCTCAACCTGTAATCCCAGCACTTTGTGAGGCCGAGACGAGTGAATTGCCTACACCCTCGGGTTCAAGACCAGCCCAGGCAACTTGGTGAGACCTCATTTCTACAATAAATAAAAAATTAGCCGGGTGTGGTAGCACACACCTGTAGTTCTGGCTACTTGGAAGACTGAGGCGGAAGGATTGCTGGAGCCCAGCAGGTTGACGCTGGGGTGGCCGTGAGTGTGCCACTGTACTCCAGCCTGGGTGACAGAGTGAGACTCCCACTAAAAAAAAAAAAGATTTATTTTAAGGAATTGGCTGACACAATTTATGGAGGCTGATAAGTTCAAAGTCTGCAGGTTAGACCAGTAGGCTGGAGAGTCAGGGAACAGCCAGTGTTGCAGGGCAAGTTTGAGTTTATCCTGCTTGATGCTCCTTGGGCTACTTGGATGTTTCAGTTAATGTTTTTTCATCAAATTTGGGAAATTTTTGTCCACTCTTTTTTCACATACTCTTTTTGTTCCTTACTTTTGCCCTTCTCATTCTGAGACAGCAAGTGTTTAAATTTTGGTGTGCTTGATGATGTCTCACAGGTTTCAGAGACTGAGTTCATTTTCCTTCCATCTTTTTTCTTTCTCTTCCTCATACTGGATAAAATCTCAGCTGGCATATCTTCTAGTTTACTGACTATTTCCTCTGCCTGCTCAAATCTGCTGTTAAGTCCTGCTAGTCAGTTTTTCTTTTCAGTTCTTATGCTTTCCTACTCCAGAATTTCTCTTTAGTTCTTATAATTTCTGTCTTTTTATTGAATAGTTTTTATTGGTGAGACACGTTCTCATACTTTCCTTCAAGTTTTTTTTTTGTCTTTTTGGGTTTTTTGGGGGGTTGGAGTCTCACTCTGTCGCCCAGACTGGAGTGCAGTGGCATGCTCCCGGCTACTGCAGCCTCACCCTGCTGGGCTCTGGTGATCCTTCCGCCTCAGCCTTCCAAGTAGCTGGAACTATAGGCGCATGCTACATGCCCAGCTAATTTTTGATTTATTGTAGAGATGAGGTCTCACCAAGTTGCCTGGGTGGGTCTCAAACCCGCGAGTACACTTGCCTCGGCCTCCCAAAGTGCTAGGATTACAGGCTAAGCCACTGAGCCTGGCTTCCTTCAAGTTTTAAGACATGGTTTCCTTTAGTTCTTTGAGCAGTGTTTAAAATAGTTGACTTAAAGTCTTTGTCTAATAAGACCAACATCTGGGTTTCTTCCAGAATGGTTTTTGTTGACTGGTCTGTTTTGTCATGCAGATGTGTAATACTTTCCTATTTCTTGGCATGCCTCATAATTCTTTGTTGAAAACTGAAAATTGTGTATAATGCAGTGTGGCAGCTCTGCAAATCAGTACTCCACTCTCAGGGATTGTTGTTGCTACTGTTAGTTTAGTGACTTTCCTGGCCTAAATTTGTAATCTCTGTAACCCAAAGTGTGTGCAGCCTTGAAGTCTCTCCTTAGTTAGCTTAGTGGTCAGCAAGTGACTGGACAGAGATTTCTTTAAACACTTTGTTTTTTTTTGTTTTTTTTTTTGAGTTGGAGTCTCACTTTGTCACCCAGACTGGAGTGCAGTGGCCGCTCCTGGCCACTGCAGCCTCAACCTGCTGGGCTCCGGTGATCCTTCTGTCTCAGCCTTCCAAGTAGCTGGAACTAAAGGCGCGCGCTACCACACCTGGCTAATTTTTTTAATTTATTGTAGAGATGAGGTCTCGCCAAGTTGCCCAGGTGGGTCTCGAACCCGCGGGCTCAGGCAATCCACTCACCTCAGCCTCCCAAAGTGCGGGATTACAGGCTGAGCCACCGAGCCCAACTTCTTTGAACACTTTGAATCTCTTCTCCCCTTCCAGTGACTGCTGGGTGATTTTCACAGTTACTGTAATGTCACAGTATTGTAAAGCTGGAGAAAGAGGAAAGCAATAGAGCATGTTAAAACTTTATAGATAGCAGGAAACTGCCGAAGTGGGGACGTGAGATTGGCAGTAGTGGGAATCTGCTGGGGGGGAGGGAGCACATCTCATCAAAAAGGGTGCCTGCATAATGAACATTTGTATAACTAACCTTGAATTGTACCCCACATCTTTAAAATAAAAAAAATTTTAAAACTTTACAGAGCTTGCTGTTCTGACTGAGATTTGGCCTATTTTCTTGAAAAAACACTCTTCAGTGCTGGCGCAGTAGCTCACGCCTGTAATCCCAACACTTTGGGAGACTGAGGAGAGAGGATTGCTTGAGCCCAGGAGTTTGAGACCAGTCTGGGCAAAATAGACCCTGTCTCTCTCTACAAAAGATAATTAGAAAATTAGCTGGGCATTGGTGGCATGCACCTACGGTCCCAACTACTCAAGAGGCTGAGGTGGAAGGATCACTTGAGCCCAGGAGGTTGAGGCTTCTATGAATTGTGATCATGCTGCTGCACCCCAACCTGGGCAACATAGTGAAACCCTAACTAAAAAATAAAATATGAGCCAGGCTTGGTGGCTCAGCCTGTAATCTCACTCTTTGGGAGGCTGAGGTGAGTGGATTGCCTGAGTCCGCGGGTTCGAGACCCGCCTGGGCAAGCAAGACCTCATCTCTACAATAAATCAAAAAAATTAGCCGGGTGTGGTAGCGCGCGCCTGTAGTTCCAGCTACTTGGAAGACTGAGGCGGAAGGATGGCCGGAGCCCAGCAGGTCGAGGCTGCGGTGGCCGGGAGCGGCCACTGCACTCCAGTCTGGGCGACAGAGTGAGACTCTAACTCAAAAAAAAAAAAAAAAAAGATTTTTTCTTTCTCTGATATTCTTTCTGTTTCCCAACCTAATCTTTCCTAAACATCTATTGAGCACTTACTATGCAAACCGACACTAAAAAGTGATGCTGTTTTTATCTAATTCAGACATAAGTTAAGTCTGTGACTGCTGTATGTATAATTCAGCTGGCAAGATGTAAGCAGTTTGAATACTTATGGTTTCCTTGATTAGGTAGCAATTTTCAATCATTTTTACAAGCAACTGATATATTTTTTCAAACTTCACACTATGTCTGTTTTCTTCTGTGGTAAGTTTTCTTGGCAGGAATTGATAGAAAAAAATAAGCATCATTATTTCCTTTGGCAATAAACAATTCATAGCTTAGGATAGTTTTCTCATAAGAGCACATTCTAACTAAAACGCTAGAGAGTTTTTCTTTTCCAATGCTATCAGTAAAAACCTACAGTTCACTGAAGAAAGAAAAATCAAATGATAAACAGCAAACAGGATTTTAGCCTGCAAACTAGACGTGTTATCCTCCGTTTGTAATAAGGAAATAAAAAGTCAGGATTCCTGAATTGTGATCTTAGCTGTGATGCTACTAACCCATTTATCAATGTTGATTTCTGTTAAGTGAAAGAAGGAAAATACAACTCTACATATGGGACAGGGTTATTTTGGAAAGAAAATGTTATATTAGTGAAATCATTTTGAAAAATTAAAAGAACCTACAAATGCATCATTATCAGGAGCTGACCTAATTTGTATAGATTTCTACTTCGAAATTAGGTAGATGCAGGCATTTAATAGGCTGACATTTATTGTAATTTATACTTCTCTGTGTCCTCTACTAGATTAGAAGCTAATTTTCTTATCTGTATCCACATTCCACAATGCAATGCATAGCACTGAGCAAGTATTCAGTTCATGTTTATTGTATGGATACAACTGGGAGGAGATGAAGAAAGAGCACTCTTGATAGTATCATAATCTGATTATTATAAAGGACTGAACTAGCTTTCAGTCATATTTGGAAAAAAAGGTAGATTCATCTAATAAGTAGCTGGGTCAATGACTTTTCTGTGCCTCAAACTATGAGACTGGAAGACTTTTGTTCCTTTCATTTCACTTTTTTTGTTGTTGTTTTTTGGCTGTAAATGGTTATAGCAAAACATAGAGAAGGATAAATTCTGGCAGTATTATATTTGCTAGCTGTTTTTAAGTCTCCATTGACTGAGATAATGTATTGAGCTGATTTGATTTTAAGTGTTTTCATGCATAGCAAAGAGGTGAATACTGGTTTACCAGTTTTAATTAGTCATGCGTTCTCCGGAGGAGAAATACTAGTGCTTTATGTTTAACAATAGATTCAAAGTATTGGAAAGACTGTTCTTTGATCATTTGCTTCTTTTAACTACTCACAGCATGATAATTAGACATAGTTGATCTTACATGATCTTCTATTTCCTACGGCTCAATGATAAAATGTCTTTGTGAAAGTTTACATGCAAGTGCAGACTCTGACATCACTTGTTTGAAAAGGGAAATTTGGTTGTAAATTTCACCTTTTCAACACAAGTCATCTTTCCCTAGAATGTGTCTTTTGTGGCTGACAACATGATTTCATATTTGCATTGTATTTGAAGTTTGAAAGTGCCTTTATACATGAACTCCATTGAAAAACCCCCCAGGAGAGAGGCACAATAGGTATTGTTAGCGTCATGTCTCAAGTGCTCATAGGTTATTTTGACCTAACCTCCATATAACATATTTAATTATCAAATGAATTTAGACTTGGCCTTTTTGTGTTAACATTTCTGCCACCTTTTATTCTGGGAACAAACAAGCGGATTGCTATATCCAAGCTAAATGATATCATTGGGTCTTGGGCAAATACTCTCAGATGAAATGATTGCAATCTTCCTTGCTCACAGATAGGAAGCCTTCTTCATGTATCACAGAGTAACTGCTGGATAACAGAAAAAATTAGAGATATTTTTAAAATTTTGTAAAGATACAAAAACACCCTTCTGATGAGGAAAATGTGTACCAAGAAGGTTGAAGAGAAAGATGTTCACAGCTTGGATGGATATGCTTGTTCATTATAAGTATTTTGTATTATAATTTTATAGAATATTCTGTATCTTGTGGGGCTGGAGAAGGGAATGATTAAGCTATAAATTTATAATTCATGACCTCTTTCTTCCATGGTTATAATTTATTGAATTCTGCTGGAGGTGGGACTAAGTTCTAACAGAGAGAGGAAAAACAGAGAAGAAGATTCTAGAGAGGGATCAGTTGACTTTAGGGAGCAACGCATATTGAGATAGCATAGGATAAGTGGACTGATTTAAGAAAAAAGAAAAATGGTCATGATTTTTATAAAGGAACAATATGGAAAAATAAGCACCAATAAGCTAAATTTTTATTTATCAAATAGTTGATATTGGGAATACCTTTATGGTTCTTTATGATATTTTGTGATGCTGTGATATATAACAGGAAACCTTCAATGATGAAACTGTAGACTCAGTTATCTGATACTCGTTTAGTTTCTTATAAAATAAATTTGGGTTTACTTTTCCAGTTATATAAACACTGATAGTTCAAGTGTTTATTTTTGATAGGCCTTTCAGATATCACATAATAGATATTAAATCCTTCAGCAGTGAAAACCTGTAAAAGGTGTCGAAGCAGATAATTACTCTAGAAACTTCTTTGACCAGTTAGTAAGATACAAAGGAATTACTTAGCTATTGTCTTTGGGATGTGTTTCAAGAAATTACTGGCAGCTAAATGGTATTATTCCAACCTGAGTTAATTTCTTTGCAGTATAAAACATAACATTAATTCATCAGGAATAAAAAGATGGCATTCGTCTTTGTGAATTTTTTAGTTGGGAAATGTTCCACATCACCTATTACATAACAAATTTATGAAATTGTTCATATATCTACTAAATCTGTTTACAGTTTAAAAAATCCATCTTCTCTACTACCTTCAACAGAAGTGATAATGTAATTAACAGCATATTCCAACATGAATTTGATAAAAAAAAAACTATGCTATGTTATTTCAAGCAAACAAAAATTTTTAAGCATGTGAGTTCTCTCTTCCTAATTCTGAAAACTCTACTGAAGCCTCATCTGAAAATCCATGTCCTTTTCTCACTTCTGACAAAAACAAATATCTTCAAAACATCAAAAGAGTTAGCTGGGTAACAATTTTGTGGAAAACTTTTGTTTCCTTCAAATATCAATCATTTTGGCCCATTATTATTTTATAATGTTGGTGCAATTTGGGGAAAGCCAAATAAAATTCAATAGAATATACATTATACATTAGTAAATAATATACAGATAAGAGTAATTATTTGGTTGTACTTGGCTGACAATCAATAAAAAGTCAATTAAACAAAGCAATATAAATTGGTTATTGTAATAGAAAAGTTCTAGAGTGATGCTTCAAGCATGACTGAAGCCAGGCTTTTAGATATTTATTTCTCTCTCTTAGTTCTGTTTTCCACTGAGTTGGATACATTTTTAAGGCAAGAAGCTTGAGATCACAATTGTCACCAGGCTTTCATTCCTCAAATTAATCAATTCAAGTGAAAAGGGATTGCTTCTTTCTAGTTTTACGAAAAGGTATTGATTTTATTTTCTTTGTTTTAACTTAGTCCACATTTCCATTAATGAATTAATAATTATGACTAAGATCATGGTGTTTTCATTAACCATTCTGGTACTAGCACCAGGTTCACCCTTGACCAAACATAATTACCAGGAAAGAAGAAAAAAAGTCTAGGTCTGAGAAGGAAACTCTGAATGCTCAATTTAGGGGAAGCCATATAAAATTCTATCAAATCTACATTCTCCATTAGTTTTTTTTTTAGGGGGGAGTTGGGTGGTGACAAGGAAGTATAGTGTATGTGTATACTAAAGTGTGAAATGCACACTATTATGTGATAAAATCATTATGTGAAGAAAAGAGCAGCAGTTTTAAATGATATGCTAACGTTTGGTGTTAGAGTAACATGAAGAATGATTGTAAAACATTGATACTGAACATATTTGATTGCTGTAGACATGCCTTCAAACATAACCAATCATCACATAAAATACCTGTGATATTTTCATCTCTAAGATTATTTCCTCATCTGTAAAACAATTATTATATTGTTAATAGTTGATGAATGCTTATACTTTTTTTGTGCTTATTACATTGATATAGAAGGCATTTCAGAATTCATTAAACAGTGTTTATATAAGTTAAGTTATAGTCAATTAAGATGATTTAACAATTAATTTAAAATAGAGGCAAGGATTAGTAAAGATCCTGACCTTTGCCTTCCCCCACTGTGGGAATTTGGAAGACTGAATAATAGTACACTGAAATTTGGCTTTAAATATGTTACACACTTTATAGATATTAACATGAACAACATAAACTCCACAGGACTGGAAAAATTAAACTAATGGATTTTTATGTAATCCAAGTTAATGAATGCTTTCTGGCCCAACTTCTCATTGAGGAATCAACCAGTTTCTTGATGTCCTTCATTCAAACAGCCTCTATTGTATGACTGTTTACAAAAATGCTGAATAAGAGACCTTATTAAAAAGGAACTCTCTTTTCATTAATACTGAAATATTTTACATAGCTTTATGGCTTTTTGTAGTAATATTAAGTTTTTTATAAATTAAGGGTGGCTTTTAGCATGAGTTGTATAAATATTTTCTTCAATCATCTAATTATCTTACAGAATGTAAATATATACTAATAAAGAATAGTGACTCAATTTTCATCTTCTAAAGTAGAAGGATAGAAGGGACTTAAAATATGGAGAATATTTGGGAAAAAAATCAGTTTCCATAGATCTTGATGCTAAAGTCCATATTTATAGTGTTTCACGAATATAGTCTTCCTTTGGTAACTGCCGAGGATATCAGATCCATGCATGCTAAAGTTACCCAGTCAGCCCTGCAAAACTTGTGCATACCAGAAAGCCAACCCTCTGTATCTGTCGGTTTTACATTCCTTGAATACTGTATTTTCCATCCAAGTTTGATTGTGGATGCAGAACCCACAGATATGAAAGGTTAACTATATTTATAAAAAAATTCTGCCTAGGCAGTGCTCAGTGGCTCAGTCTATAATCCCAGTATTTTAAGAGGCTGAGGCGAGTGGATTGCCTGAGCCCAGGTTTGAGACCAGTCTGGACAACTTGGTGAGACCGTGTCTCTACAATAAATCATGAAAATATCTGGGTGTGGTGGCATGCATCTGTAGTTTCAACTACTTGGAAGGCTGAGGTGGAAGAAAGACCATAGCCCAGCAGGTTGAGGCTGCAGTGGCTGTGAGTATGCCACTGCACTCCAGCTTGGGTGACTGAGTGAGAATTCAATTAAAAAAAAAAAAAAATTCTGCCTGTAAGTGAACCCATGCAGTTCAAACCTATATTGTTCAGGGGTCAACTGCAATCCAAGTGTTAGATGATAAACTAAATAAAAAAGATGATTAATTTAAAAAACTAATTAAATCTATAAAACATATTAGGCAAATAAAATTTTAACCATTAATTAAATACATTTTAACATTTATAATAATGACTTAATGTCTTTGTATCAATTCACAACTAAGGCTCTAATGTAAAGATTAGCAATTTATATAACATTATTTTGTGGGCAAAATATATAACAACGAAGTCAAGGGAATCTCTAAAATAAAAACCAACCTTTCCTAAATTAATGATGGAACTGAGAAAAAAATTTAGTTATTTGTGAGAAGAGAAACAAAATAAGAGGGAAGAAAATGTTGTAAGACAACAAGAAATAATGTTTTTATCAAAATCTCAGGAAAATTTTATTGAAATATTTTGAAAACAAAAAGTGCACCTAAAGGAAAATAAAATATTATGAAATAAGCATTTGACAAAGTAAGCACACAATTATACTTCACTTTCAGTTATAGAATATACAATTTAAAAGATGAGGAAGACTTTTGGCAATAAATTGTCAAAAGATTAAGAAGATCATAGTTGACAAGGATGGTTTAAATTTAGCTCTGCCATATGCTATTAGTGAAAGTCTATGTTGACATATCTTTCTAAAAAAATGACTTGGTGATATGCATTAAAATACCTAAAAGATCAAAAATTTTTGACTGCCAGGGACCTTCTGAGACCACAGGGGAATAAAATAAATATCAATACCAACAAAGTTCCTCCCAAACCCACAAAGACATGGACACTAAACAGCATGATGCTAAGCAACTCCTGGGTCAACATGGAAATCAAAACAGAGATTAAAACATACCTTGATTAAAAGAAACAAATGAAAATGAAGAAACATCTTACTAAAACCTCTGGGATGCCATGAACACAGTAGTAAGAGAGGAATACATATCTCTACAAACACACAGGACAAAATGTAAAGATCACAAGTTAACAGTCACCTAAAGAAGCTGGAAAAACAAGACCACCAAAGCCCTAACTTCAGCAGAATAATACAGATCACCAAAATAAAAGCCCAAATCTGGGACATAGAAGACAAAAAGATAATACAAAAAAATCAAGGGAACAAAAAGTTGGTTCTTTGAAAGAATAAACAAGATTGATGGTCCCCTAACTAGACTGACCAAGCAAAAGAGAGAAAAAGCCCAAATAAACTCAATCAGAAACACAAAAGATGAAGTCACAACTGACCCTGAAGAAATACAAAAGATTATCAGAGACTACTATGTACATTTGTATGGAAACACACTCAAAAACCTAAAGGAAATGGAGGACTTACAGACATCACACAACCTCCCCAGGTTGAAACAAGAAGAAATCAAGACCCTAAATAGACTAATAACAATCCAGGAAATTGACTATGTCATAAGAAAACGACCTACAAAAAAAAGCCATGGACCAGATGGCTTTCCAGCGGAATTCTATAAAACATACAAGGAGGAACTGATACAAATCCTATTGAAAGTATTCCAGGTGATTGAGAAAGATGGAACTCTCCCCACATCATTTTATGAAGCTACCATCACATTGATACCCAAGCCAGGTAAAGATCCAACAAAGTAAGAGAACTACAGGCCAATATCCTTGATGAACATAAATGCTAAAATTCTCACCAAGATCCTAGCAAACCGGATTCAATAACACATCTCAAAAACCATCCACCATGACCAAGTAGTCTTCATCCCTGGGATGCCAAGTCTGGTTCAACATTCATAAGACTATAAACGTAATTAAATACATCAACAGATATAAAAACAAAAACCACATGATTATATCATTATATGCAGAAGAAGCTTTTCATAAAATCCAGCACCCCTTCTTGATAAAAACCCTCAAACATCTAGGCATAGATGGAAAATACCTCAAACTAGTAAGAGCCATCTATGAGAAACCCACAGCCAGCATACCGCTAAACAGATAGAAATTGGAATCATTTCCCCTGGAAACCGGAAAAGACAAGGATGTCCACTCTCACCCCTTTTATTCAACATAGTTCTGGAAGTTCTAGCTAGAGCAATCAGAGAAGAGAAGGTGATCAGGGGTATCCAAATAGGAAAAGGGGAAATCTAGTTATCTCTCTTTGCAGATGACATGATTCTAGACCTCCAAAACCCAAGAGAATCTGTCAAAAACCTCCTTGCACTAATAAAGGACTTTGGCAAAGTCTCAGGGTATAAAATAATGTGCAAAAGACAATTGCATTTCTATACTCAACAATAAACAAGCAAACCCAAATAAAAAGCACAATTCCATGCACAATAGCCTCAAAGAAATAAAAAAATTTTAAAAAATGAAGTACCTTGGCATCTTCCAAATCAGAGACGTGAAGGACTTTTACAATGAAAACTACAAAAC
>CAUYQG010101965.1:0-66426 GCA_963574415.1 Tarsius wallacei
TACTGAGTGACCTCTCACAGAAACAAAAAACTAAGTACCACATGTTCTCACTCATATAGTAGACCTTGATCATCCAACGTACTACCACAAGAAAATGACTGACAGTGGTGGGAAACTATGGGGGGGAGGGCGATGGGATTAATGGTGATAAATATCTGTCTGGGGATGGGGAGCCACCTCTTATCATCAAGGGTGCCTGAACGAAGCATTTTTGTATGACTAACCCCTAACTGTACCCCATAATACCATAATAAAAAAAAATTAAAAAAAGAAAAAAAAAAAATCTAGTGGCAAGGTGCCATGGAGGGAAAGTGTACTGTAGACCTATGAGTAGATTTGTCTTTCAGTGAGTCTGTGGCCCTGAACTGTGAACTTCACACAGGTTTCTCAGTCTTCTCCCACCTTATATGGGAAAGGATGGCTACAGTTAGGTATTTTCCTTTTCCCATTTGGAAGGTTAGATAGAGTTAGAGTCGTGTATTATGCTTCTCTCAACAATTAGGCTCTGATAAGACTCCCATAAGTTCAATTCTGGTAAGATAGATTCTCCTCAGGAAAAACCCTTGTTAAGTAGAACAAAATGCCCCAAGGTATATATATATATATTTTTTTTTGGAATTGGAGACTCATTCTGTTGCCCAGACTGGAGTGCAGTGGCCGCTCCCGCCCACTGCAGCCTCAGCCTGCTGGGCTCCGGCGATCCTTCTGCCTCAGCCTTCCAAGTAGCTGGAATTACAGGCACGTGTTACCACGCCTGGCTGATTTTTTGATTTATTGTAGAGATGAGGTCTTGCCAAATTGCCCAGGTGGGTCTCGAACCCGCGGGCTCAGGCAATCCACTCACCTCAGCCTCCCAAAGCACGGGATCATAGCCTGAGCCACCGAGCCCGACTTTCGAGGTATTTTTAAATGGTTACTTTTCCACTTCTGCTACTGGAAGCAGAAGTGGATTTTTCTCTTTTACTCACTATGAGAATGGTGTTGGAGCCGATGGAGGTTAAACTCATAAAAGTGTCCTCCCACCACATCTCCATGACTGAGTTTTTAACGTAAAGACTTATCTGCACTGAGCCTCCAATAATTTGTCAGCTAAGTTTGAAGTTTTTCTATCCCAGCACTGGTTCCCATAAATATTTTTACTCATGAGTTTCAGATCTGGTAAGTTGTAATTATCTGTATATTATTGTCTCTCCATTATAGGGTGTAACAGTTTGCTCTATGGCCTTACTTTTCTGTTGACTCTAAGAAAAGTTGTTGATTTTGCATTTTATTCAACTTTGGATTTGTTTTAAGATAGAGTGGCCACTTCTAAATATCTTTCATGCTAAACCAGAAAACAGGACCCATTCCATTTTGAAATTTATTTTTAATCTTTTTGATTTCATTTTTATTTATAATTGACATATAATAATCATACCTATTTATGAGGGACAATGTGATGTTTCAGTGCATGCATACATAGTATAAATGATCAAATTGGGGTAATTGTCATAGCTATTACTTTAAACGTTTATTATTCTTTATGGTAACAACATTCAAAATCTTTTCTAGCTATTTTAAAATATACATACACTACATTGTTATTTGCAATAGTCACTCTAGAGTATAATAGAACACCATAAAGTATTGTTCCTCTCTAAATGTAACTTTATACACATGGACCAATCTCTCCTCATTTCCCTCTCCCCCCTACCCTTCATAACTTCTAGTAATCACTGTACTACTCTTTACTTCAATGAAAACAACATTTAACAATTTTACATATAAGTAAAAATATGTAGACTTTGTGTATGCCTGATTTATTTCACTTAGCTTAATGTCTCTTAGGTTTATCCATGTTGCTACAAATGACATAATTTCATTCTGTTTTCTGGCTGAACAGTATTCCATTGCGTATGTATATCACTTTTTTTTTTTTTTTTGAGAAAGGAGGATTTATTTAGAGGACAGAAAAGCTCCCACAGCGGGAGGGGACCCGAGAGAGTTGCCCATATCACATTTTTTAATATTCACTCATCTACTGATGTACATTTAGGTTGATTCCATGTTTTAGACATTGTGAATAAAGCGGTAATGAACATAGGGATGCATATATCTCTTCCATATATTGATTTCATTTCCTTTAGACAAATATCCAGTAGTGGAATTGCCAGATTATACAGCACTTTCGTTTTTAGGCTTTTGAGGAAACTCCATACAACTTATTAATGACTGTTTGAATTTGCATTTTCAACAACAATGTGTAACAGTTTCCTTTTCTTTGCCTCCTCACCAGCATTTATTGTTTTTTGTCTTTCTGATAATAGCAATTTGAACTGAGATGAAATAATATCTCATTGTGATTTCAAGTTAAATTTTATCTCATTGTGATTTAGATTTAACTTTTTCTGATTAGTGACAGTGAGCATTTTTTCATATATCTGTAAACTATTTGTGTGTCTCCTTTTAGGAAATGTTGATTAAGGTCTTTTGCCTACTATTTATTCAATTATCTTGGTTGGTTTTGCTATTGAGTTTTTTGAATTTCTTATATATTGAAATTCTTATATATTAACCCTTTGTCAGATGCCTAGTTTTCAAATATCTCATTCTGTAGGTTATCACTACACTTTATTGTTTTCTTCATTGAGCAGAAGCTTTTTAGCTAATTGTAATCCAGTTTGTCTATTTTCTATTTTGTTGCTTGCACTTTTAAGGTTGTATTTTTAAAATCTTTGCCCAGTCCAATTTAGTGAAACATTACCCCTAAGTCCAATTTCATAAACATCACCCCTAATCTCATAAACATTACCCCTAAGTTTTCTTCTAATAGTTTCATTGTTTTGGTCTTAAATTTCAGTCTTTAATCCATTTAGAGACAGTTTTTGCATAAGGTTACAGATAGAGGTAGAGTTTTATCCTTCTGCACATGACTATGCAACTTTCCAAACATTATTTATTGAAGAGACTGTCCTTTTCCCAATATGTGTTTTTGGCAGTTTTATAAAATATTAATTGATTATAAATTCATGGATTTATTTCTGTTTCATTGGTTTACGTATGAGTTTTGATACCATTGCCATGCTGTTTTGGTTACTTTGTTTTTTTGGTAATTTTGAAGTCAGCTTGTGTGTGTGTGTGTGTGTGTGTGTGTGTGTGTGCAAGCGTGTGTGCGTGTGTGCATTTCTCCCCTCAAGATTACTTTTTTATTCAAAGTCTTTTGCATTTCTGTATAAATGTTAAGTTTTTTTCTCTTTCTGTGAAGAATGACATTGGTATTTTGATAAGAATTGCATTTAATCTATAGATCACCTGGAATACTATAAATATTTTAACAATATTAATTCTCTTTCCATTAACACAGAATATCTTTCCATTTATTTGTGATTTCTTTCCTTCATTAATGTCTTATAGTTTTCATTGTAGAGAACTTCCACTTTTTAGGTTAAGTTTATTCATAGATATTTTATTATTTTTGTAGCTATTATAAATGAAATTACTTTCTTGATTTCTTTTTCAGATAGTTCCCTACTGGCATATAAAAGTGTTATTCGTTTTTATATGCTAAGTTTTATTCTGTAGATTTACAAAATTCATTTATTATTTTTAACAATTTTTCTGTTGTGTCTTCAGGGTGTTTTATATATGTCTCAATGTTATCTGCAAACAGAGACTATTTGACTTCCTCCTGTGTAATTTGGATGTCTCTTTATTTAAAAAAAAATTCTCTTTATCTTACTTAATTGCTCTGTCTAGAAATTCTGGTACAATTTTCAATAAAAGTTGAAAACTAGGCATCCTTCTCTTGTTCCATGTAGAAAAAAAAACTTTTAACTTTTTCCACGTAGTACGATGTTAGCTATGGTTTTGTCATATAGGACCTTCATTGTTTTGAGATATTTTCCTTCTGGGAGCCAATCATCATTCTAAAAGATATAGTTCTAAATACCATAATCTCAAGTGTTAAAATTCAAATTAGCAAAACCCTGATATTATAATTCTGTAAAAACTAATTTAACAGAATTATTTAAAAGGTACTTATTTATATTTTTTAACAGAACTTATTGAGGAACATGAAAATGCAGCAAAAGACTTCATATGTCATGTCACTTTACACAATAAAATAGGCGATAATGCCATATATATTTTTGCAAACGTAACTACTACCATATACTAATGACAGTCATATGAGTGTAATAGTTACAAACAGATGCCTTATAAAGGAATAGATTAAAAGGTGAACTGTATAGCTGCATATCATTGTGGTTGGAAATTGTGTGCACCCAGCTTTATAACTGCAGTCATCTGAAATACAGTGATGGACAATCTAAGTATTTTGATGTGCTTGATTGAAGACCATAATGGGTCACCACTGAGTCACCAAAAGACCAGTAGCCCAAAGAACTAAAATCTTTATACATTTTATCTTTTATGAATATAGATATACAGAGAGAGCATTTCTTCATTTACTGAGGAAGTTTCAACATTTTTCATTTGCGCTTACACAAAACTCCATGTAAAGACCTTACATAGAGTCATATTTGCAAAAAATAAAATAAAAAAAAGCAGATAATGTGCTAAAACTCTTCAAAAGTGTTTACAATTTTGTAAACCCACTATTGGAAATGTTGTGACTATAAAATAAGCAGCATAGCAAATTGAAAAAATGCTCAAAATTTAAGTTTAAAATTTTGAATAAAAAATTCAAAAAAGAAAGAAACGTCTAAGAATATACAACATATGAAATAATATGTCGCAGGGATAGATTATGGGCAATTGCATTGTGGTAGTCCACATGAGTTGACTGACTTTCATGATCATTTGCTATATTTTGAAGTCTTGCATTATGAGGAATAGCTGCTTTTTCTTCTTTTGAGGCATGGCTCTCCTCAGAGAATATGTTCACATTCATCTTCTACATGACACTGCTCTTTATGAAATTATTTTATGATTAAATACATACCAACATGAGCATTTCCTATTAAATGTTTTCATCTTCTGAGTTATGACTCTATATTGTTTTGAGCATGTGAAAATCTATTCCTCATATACTCATGTACAGACCACAAATTTGGCAGATGTAATATTGGTGATTGAAGAGCAATCCATTGTAATAGTATGATAAAAGTCATACTATTACTGCTTCTATGTCATTACTCATTACTGGTCTCCTCATGTTTTATAGTCCTTTATAATTCAATCTTGGTTAGTTGTATGTGTCCAAGACTTTATTCATTTCTTATAGATTTTTTTTTTAAAGTATAGTTGTTCATAGTTACTTCTTATGATCCATTGTATTTCTCGAGTATCAGTTGTAAGGTCTCCATTTTCAGCTCTAATTTTATATATTTGAGCTTTCTCTCTTTTGTTAGTCTAGCTAATAATTTGTTGATTTTGTCTACCTTTCCAAAAAACAGCTCTCTGTTTTGTTGAACTTTTGTACTTTTTTTTTAAAGTTTCTATTTAGCTTATTTTGCTCTGATTCTTATCAATTTTTGTTCTTATTTTGAGTTTAAATAGCTCATGTTTCTCTAGTAACAAGGTGTATTGTAAGGTTATTTGTTTAAAATCCATCCAATTATTTTAATGTAGGTATTTATGGCTATAAACTTCCTTTTTAAGACTGATTTTGGCATATTCAACGAGTATTAATATGCTGTGATTTTATTTTCATTGATCTCTAGGAAATTTTTAATATCCTTTTTATATTTATTTTTATTTTACCTTAAATTTTCATCAGCCTGTTGATATGAGGATGACATTTAATTTTCATGTGTTTAAACAGTTTTCAGTTTTCAAAATTTCTCCAGTTATTTATTTCTAGATGTATTGCATTGAGGTGAAAAAATACCTTATAATATTTTACATTTTTTAAATTTGTTAAGACTTGTTTTATAGCCTAAAAAATGCTATTCTAAAAAATGTTCTATATGCTTTTGGAACAATATATATTCTGCATTTGTTGGATGGAGTGTTCTGCAAATGTATGTTAGGTCTATTTGTTCTGGAGTGCAGTTTACCATTTTGATGTTTTGTGAATTTCTGTCTGAATGATCTATTGTTGAAAGTGGTGTGTTAAAGTTGCCTATTGCTATTGTCCTGCAGTTGATCTCTCCCTTTATAGCTGTTTATATTTGCATTATATATTTAGATGTTCCAGGTTCATATATGTTTACAAATATAATAGCTTTGCTGTTTTGACACATTTATCATTATATAATGGCCTTTTCTTTTAATATTTTTTATTTAAAATCTGTTTTATATAAGTATAGCTGCTTCTGCTTTTTTTGTTTCTGTTTATATAAAATATTTTTGTTCAATTGCTTCACTTTTAGTCAATGCCTGTCTTTACAGGTGAGTTTCCTGCAGGTAGCGTATAGTTAGGTCTTGCATTTTTTTTAATTGAATCAGACAACCTGTGTCCTTTACTTTGAGAATTTACTCTATTTAAATTCAAGGTTAGTACTAATAGGTAAGAATTTACTACTTCTATTCTGTTACTTGATCTCTTTTTATTTTGCACAATTCTCTTTCTTTCTTCCTTTGTGGCTAAGTGATTCTCTTCAATAGTATGTTTTAATTCCTTGCTTTTTGATTTTTAGTGTATCTGCTACAGGTTTGCTTTATGGTTACTATAACACTCCCTAGAAAACATCTTATAATGAACTATTTTAAAGTGATAACAGTTTCACTTATTGCAAATAAAAGAATGGAAGCAAACAAAAGCCTAAGCAACTCTACACTTTAACTCCAAACCTCCTCTATATTTTGACTTATGGATGTTTCAGTTTATATCTTTTTATATTATCTCTTAACAAATTGTTTTAGTTATAATTTTTAATAGTTTGGTATTTTAGATTTTCTACTAAGAATATCAGTAGTTTACACATCACAATTAAGATATTAGAGTAATTCTAATTTTGACTGTATACCTACCTTTATTAGTGAGCTTTATACCTTTAGATTTTTTTTTTTAATCTCACATCAGTGTCCTTTTCCTTTATATTGGAGAAATCCCTTTAGAATTTCTTGTAAGAAAGGTCAGGTGGTAATAAATTGCCTCATCTTTTGTTTGTCTGAAGAAGTCTCTCTCTCCTTTATGTTTAAAGGTTATCTTTGCTCTATACAGTATTCTTAGTTGGCAGCTTGTTTGTTTTCTTCAGCACTTTGAATATGTCATTCTGTCATCTCACTCTCTCATGGTCTGTCAAGTTTCCAGTGAGAGGTCTGCTGTCAGATGTATCAATGCTCCTTTATAGTTATTTGCATCTATTTTCTTGCTGCTTCTAAGAGTCTCCCTTTGCCCTTGACCTTTGGAAGTTTGACTATTTATGTGCCTTGGAGGTAGTCTTATTTTCATTGAATCTGTTTGACCTTCTTTATTTAAATCTTTTTTTTCTATTTTGGGAAAGTTTTCTGTTAGTATTTCTTTGGATAATTTTTCTACCCTTTTTTTTTACTCTACTCCCACTTTAAGGATAATGATTTGTATTTTCTCTTTTGATACTATTCCATTGATCTCATCAGTGTTGGTGCCCTTTATTCCCTTTTATTTTAAAATTTTTTCTTCTCTGGCTGTGTATTTTCAAATAGCTGGCTTTTGAGCACAATGATTCTTTCTTTTACTCTATTAGGTCTGCTGCTGAGATCCTCTAATATATTGTCTCAGTTTTTGTCTATTGTTATTTTTAGCTGCAGGATTTTTAAAAAATATTTGAATCACTTTAAATTTGGAGGATTATCCCTGATGAACATAGATGCAAAATTTCTCAACAAGATTCTAGCAAGTTGGATCCAACAACACATCTCAAAAATCATCCGCCATGACCAAGGAAGTTTCATCCCTGGGATGAAGGGCTGGTTCAACATCCATAAGAACATAAATATAATTAAATATATCAACAGATATAAAAATAAGAACCACATGATTATATCATTGGATTCAGAAAAAACTTTCAGTAAAATCTGGCATCCCTTCTCGATAACAACCCTTGAACACCTAGGCACAGAAGAAACACACTCCAAAATAATAAAAGCCATCTACATTAAACCCATAACCAACATATGCTAAATGGACAGAAAAATTGGAAGCACTTTTCCTCACAACTGGGACAATAGAAGGCTGTCCATTCTTCTCTCCTGTTTAGCATGGTGTAAGAAGTCCTAGCTAAAACAATCAGACAAGAGAAAGAAAAAAAACAACAACAGAGAAAATAGGGAAAGACGAAAGTAAGTTATCCCTCTTTGTTGATGATATGATACTATAACTTGAAAATTCAAGAGAATCTGTCAAGGACCTCCTTGCACTGATAAGGGACTTTGGCAAACCCTTAAAAAATAAACATGCAAAAGACAGCCAACTCTTACATACCACAATAAACAGACATATAATCACATAAAAACTACAATCCCATTCACAATAGCCCCCCAAAAAAACGAAAAGAAGAAATATTTCTGCATCTTTTTATTCAGAGAAGTGAAAGACCTTTACAATAAAAACTACAAAGCACTGCGCAAAGAAATAAATAAGACACAAACAAATGGAAGAATATTCCATGCTGATGAATTGGAAGAATCAACATTCTCAACCAACTCATATTCAACAACGCCTCCACCAACAACCACTGGAGAGAAGAGAACCTAGTCAGTAAATGGTGCTGAGAAATTGGATGACCACATGCAGAAGATTGAAACAGGACCTCTACCTGTCACAATATGCAAAAGTCAACTCTAAATAGATCAAATACCTAAATGTAAAACCTCAAACTATAAGAATCTAAAAAATGTAGGAGATATCCTTATGGTAATTGGAATAGACAACCAATTCCTCATCAAAACCTCAAATGTCCATGCCATAATATATAAGATAGACAAGTGAAACCTCATCAAACTCAAAAGTTTCTGCAAAGCAAAAGAAACCATCAAGAGAGAGGAGAGACAGCCCACAGAATGGGGACAAATATTTGCCAACTCTATATCTGACAAAGTTCTGACATCCAGAATCTACAAGGAATTCAAACTTTCAGAGAGGAGAAAAAAAATAGCCCCATGAAAAACTGGGCAAAAGATATGAATAGACATTTCTCAAAAGAAGACATATGAGCACCTAAGAGATACATGAAAAAAATGCTCAGTCACACTAATCACCAAAGAAATGCAAATTAAAACCACAATGAGATACCACCTAACTCCAGTCAGGATGGCCATCATCAATAACTCAAAAAAACCCAACAGATTCTGGAGAGGATGAAGGGAAAAGGGAACACTTCTACACTGTTGGTGGAAATGTAAACAGTGTGGTGATTCCTAATAGATCTAAAAACTGACCTTCCGTATGACTCAGCAATCCTCCTTCTGGGAATATACCCAGAGGAGATCAAATCATCCTATTAAAAAGATGCCTCCACATGCATGTTTATTGCAACATTATTCACAATAGCAAAAACATGGGACCAACCCTGGTCCCCATTGAAAGTGAACTGAATTTTAAAAATATGGTACATATACACAATGGAATATGACACAGTTTTAAAGAAGGACAAAATTATGAACTTCACAGCTACTTGGGTGGATTTAGTGTCTATAATACTCAGTGATCTATCACAGAAACAAAGAACTGAGTACCGTATGTTCTCACTCTTAAGCAGACCCGGAACGTTTATTGTAATGCCATAAGAAAGGGATTGGAAGTCATGAGAAACTGTCAGGGGAGGGGAGGGGTTACATAACATCAATAAGGCTACCTAATCTCAAACTTGGAAAAGTGGGAACCAAAGGGAGGCCCAAACCTTACCTGTGTGATGACCACTTATGTGCCTAATCCTAAAGTGTGCCCACCTCTTTAAAATAAAAATAAATAAGTAAAATAATAAAAACACGTTTTTCTATTTTTACATTTCTTTTTAAAAAAACTTCATAAGGCATTTTGATATAAACTAATACACAAACACACACTTAGGCTAGGCCTACACAAGATCAGGATCATTAGTACCACTGTCCTTCAGTCTGCATCTTGTCCTCTGGGAGGTCTCAGAAAAATAGCATGAAAAGTTATCTTCTCCTATGATAACAATTTCTTCATCTGGAATACCTCTTGAAGGATCTGCCTGAGACTTTTTTGCAGTTAACTTTTTCCTTAATACATGGAATTAGTGGACTTTAAAATAATGTTAAATAGTATAGTATAATAAATAACTAAACAAGTAATGGTCATACATTATTATTATCAAGTATTTTGTATTGAAAATGCTTGTGTGTACTATACTTTTATAATGGCTATAATGTCACTAAGTAATAGAATTTTTTCAGTTCCATTATAATCTTATAGGATCACCATCATATATGCAGTCCATCACTGAACAAAAAGGTTTTGTTCTTTTTTAATGTAGCATATGACTGCAGCTCACTACACTGGTATATAAGACAGCCAAACTTATTAAATTGGGCAGTGTTCTTTCCTACTCCACATACTTTCGAATTCAATTCAAACATTCATTCGAATTGAAATGTAACATTTAATTTAAATCACATATTTTAACTAACATCACATGTATGCAATATTAAATTAATACTTTAGCTTGCATTACCAGCTGGTTTATAAACCTGAGAAGTCATGCTTACAAAGATGGAATCAACGAAGTATGTTCCTTCTAGGGGTATTCTTTGTATGTAAATTAAAGAAGAATATATGATAATTACAGAATTCCTGTCCACTATAGAAAATTGACACAATACAGATTATCGTAAAGAAAAAGAAAATTACCAATAGTCACATCCATCAAAGATAACCAGAGCTAACATTAAGTAGATATACTTATAGGCTTTTTCTTCATGGTTCTCTTCTGCCACTCACGCTCTTGAATTTCAACTCCAGGTCTCATGCAGCCCTCCTCAGCCAAACCTTCTGAACCTATTGGCGGTTCTTCAGGTCATAAGAATTACCCAGCCAATTTAGGTTCTTCAGAATGCAGTAGGTTACATTGACTATTTTAAGTGTTCTTTAAGTGTTGTTAAAGAACACTTAAAGACTGCTTATTTTAGCATTGTTATATTGCTCCTGGCTGCCAACATCTGTCAACCCATCTTTGAAAATCCTCTTCCTATCAATCTGCAAACTATCTTTACTTTGTAATACTTCAACCCTCATTATTGTGAGCTGTTGTTAAAGCTTCAGCTCTCTATTTTATGACTACTTTTGCAATGCCATAATTACTGAATAGACATAAACAACTGAATGAAATTATATCAAAGATATAATAACCCAAACCATTTTAACTTTGTGGTGATGTAATTTGGGGTTTTAGTATGAGTTTGAGGACACCATGTACAACAAAACATGTAAGACAGGTCCAAAACACTTCTAAGACATATAAAGAATATAATTAAAAATAACATGATGGGTGCTCAAAGGAATTCTTTGAAAGATCCCAAATAAACAGGACATTAATGAGAATGTTGCAATAAAACTGTGAACTGAATGATGATTCTCAGTAGAATAATGTGAATTGCAACATATAATTATTGCATTTACAATCCAAGTTATGAAATCAACTAGTATTTATAGCCAATGTCCACCCATGTTGTTGTTAATGGTTAGTGAATATACACAGCATTCACTGAAGTATAATAGAACTCCAATTATCATTTTTTATCTTTAAAATTTTGCATTTGAGCTAAAGTTTCCACAACATGTTTAAACCAACGAACTTCAATACTACTTTTAAATGAAAGCAGAACAAAACAAAAACAAAAACAGAAAAAACTCAATATTGTCTTCTGGAAGATGAGAATATGACATCCCAAAGTGTGAATTATTATTGAGCTGAGGATAATTTAAATTGAGCTGAGGACAATTTAAAATAAGCAGATGCAGAATAATTCTTTGCCCTTCCCCTTTTTACCTAAAAGCAGGACATAGATTTACAAAGACAAATGTATTTTTCTCCAAACCTCTTCCACCAGGGAGAACAAAGTTTAACAACTGAAGACAACTTGGACCCTTACAATCATAGAGGACTCTATCATAGGCATCTGAATTAACGTTTTACTAGCTAGTCTTAATCTGGCATGTATTTGCCATCCCACAAATTTTGCCCCTAGAGACTCAGTTTTTTTTCCTTTGTCATGTAATTTAAATAAACATTACTGTCTTTTGTTAAAAATACTATATAAGCTAGAATTCAAAGCCATCTCTTTAAGAAGTACTTAGTTTTAGGGTATATCTATATCTGTCTATCTATCTGTCTATCTATCTATCTGTATTTGAAATATAAATGTTAATCAACTTTTGTTTGTTTTTCTCATATTAATGTGTATTTTGTTATAGAGATTCCTTCCCACTAAAAACCTATGCTGAAGGAAAAAATTGCTATTCGTCCCTTGCAGTCTCTTTAACAGTTTACTAAGCCATTAAGCTAATATATGATATGCCTGTCACTACAGAGAAACCAAACACAATTGTTCCCAATCCTATCAAACACCAAAGTTACAACATATTTCAGAAAATGTTGACAGATACGTATTCACAGGTCATAAGGATATCTTAGATTTACTGACTTTTTTTGTGAGTTGGAAAGCACTGTAGATTTTACAAAATATAAAACAACAAAAAGAAAATTTCTACCCCCAATATTTTTATATGGAAGTATATATTATCTTTAATTGCATAAAACTTCTTGAACAGATACTAGAAAGAAACAATAACGTCATGTACATCTTAAGAGATGGGTTATATATCTTTATGTTTGCTTTAAAAAAAATAGAGCTTGAAAGGCAGAATTCAAAGAAACCTGCTATTCTGAACATGTACAAAGGAAGTGGTTTCCTTAGCAACAGGAAATAGGTGAAAGCTCTCAGGAGTGATCCTTCCATCCATGTTCCTTTTGAGTTTGGTAATGTTTCCAAGCTTATGTAGGAAAGATAGAGTGACTTTGTCATGAAGAAATAATACTGCTAGTTAGGGAGCTTTCACAGTATTTATGATTCAGCAAATGTCTTGTTTTGCTGTTGTTGGCACCCAGTAGCTGTTATCCTAGAGACGAGGCTTCTTTTTTTCCCTTCTGTACATTCCCCAGAGGTATAAACCCTTAAATCTATATAATAAATTCTTGATAACTTACTAGGCCAATCCTGATAAAATAGCCACACATAGAAACAAAATCACAGAGTGTTTTTTACAAACTTAATTATTTCATCATTTGTTGAATTTACCTACAAGTGTGTGTTAGCTTCTACCTTTTTTTTTTTCATTTACAGAAAAATGGCAGCACTTACTATATATAAAATATTTAAAATCATTTTTGGAGGAATATTTTATTAATTAGTTGATTCTACAGACCCTTTATTGGTAAAAATAAAACTATTCCATATACTGTTTTTTTTTTCTTTTTTAAAACTTTTATTTCTCCCTTGCCTTTTGGCACAATAAAGATATTTGAGACATATTTTTAGAATGAATGAATTGCTTCACTTTTGACATTCTCTATTATTTGAATCATCAAATCTTATTTTGTTATAAAGAGCCATAAAAATCAGAACTTTCTTGGCTAATTCTATTTAAATACTTAATTTATCATGCACAATGCTACAGACTGAGAATATAAAGACGAATAATGAGCAGCCCTGGCCCCCAAAAGGCCTGCAATCATTTTCACTATATAACTTCAAGAATTTGAAATGACTTAGTAATTAGGTCCATTTTTCTCCCTAATAGTTTATAATTCTATACATAAATGAATCCTCTTCTACCAGTATGAATTTCATAATTATTATGTCTAACAATAACACAGTTTAGAAAAGAAGAAACTTCTCTGTGGAACTTACACTTTTACCAGCAAAAGTTTTTAGTGAAAATGTAATGAATTTAGATGTTTTGAAAAGATATTTAAAATAACTCAATAGAAGCAAAGGAAAATGAGGTTAACACGTTTTACGTAAAGAAGGTGCCAATGTTTAGAGCAGTGAGTCAAAGAAAAAGTGAGTCTTTATTCAAGTGAAATAATATAATTATAAGTAATCAAAATCATATCTCACCAAATATAGTCATTTTTCTAAAAAATAAAATAGCTTTATTTCAGATAATAAAAATAATCTATGTGCAGTTTTACAACACAGAATAGCTCATTAAAATACTTATAAGACACAGGTAATCCCTTTACCCACTTGCTATTATTCGGTAAAATAAATACAAACAATAATTCTAATAGTTAATATTTATTAAGCTCTTACTCTGTTCTGTCGTTCGTGAAATGTATTTTACATGTATTGAATTAATCTCACTTAATACACTTGACAACAATGGGAAATAAGTGATATTAATATTCTGAATTTACAGATGATGAAATTATGGCAATATAGAAACGAATAACTTGTTCAACATCAAGCAGCTAGAGAATAGAAAAATAGGGATATCTATCAAATTGTAGTTATTTTTACTTCTCTCTTTCCTTTCAAAGAGAGTAGTATCATATAAGTTATGTTATTCTATTCTGCAATTTTATTCTTACTCATTTATTACAAATGCAAAACATAATATTAAAAATACATCTGTAAATGGAAATTAGTTATTATAATCTAGTTTAGCTTACTTGTTTTGCAGTAACTGAGGCTTAAAAGAAGAGAATACAATGGGGAAAACGACCATTTATTTAAAATACAAACATGTCCCTCTCAATTGCTGTGCAAACTCATGTTTAATTATTTCTTTCAACCTTACATAGTGGCTGCAAAGGATTAGTGCGGAAGACATCAGCTTCAGTACCATGAATAAATGTATTCAGCCATTTATTAAAAAATGTCTATTGAACTTTGTGCTAGTTTTTAAATGTAGATTCTGCAAATATGCCAATTTATAAAATAAATGACTTATATTTCCAGAGCATACATTATAGATGGTCCCTAAAATCTGCTAAAAAAAAAGATGAAAGAAAGGGTTATGGATCTTGATGAATAAGGAGAGCATAGAAAGCAAAAGGTTTTACAATCTCTGGTGAATATTTTTAGTGAGAATCCAGATTTTCTTAGCTCTAACTTCCTCTGTTTTATCTTAACAAGAATCAAGAGTGGTCTTTTTATTTTCTTCTGAATAATTCCTTAGTTTTTTTCAATTTTTCTTCTATGTTGTGACATCTTATTAAGCTTCCAAAGAACCAAGGATTGCTATTCCTAAGTAGATTTAAGAAGGTTGCATATATAGATTTTTGTATCATTGCACACATTTGCAGTTATAAGTTTGCTTTTTATTCTATCTGCCAATGTTAATTATATGATAAACCACAATTTCTTGATTTTACATAACTTTTCTTAAATTTAAATATATCATTATCTTTCATAACAGCTTGTGAGGTAAGGAGGTACTTAATAATAATAAACATGTAAAGTAATTGAGGCCTAATTCTCCCAACTAACGTTGAAAGAACAGGGAGAGAAATTTGACTTTTTTACACTCAGTCTCTACCTCCCACTTAGGTAGGATCCTGATTTTAAAAATTCATTACAAACAAACATATTTCATTTATTCAAGAGACAGATTTATAAAACTGAAAATGAGTGATTAATTGTTCACACTAAATATACTGAAAGAGAAAAATCACAATTGGTCGTTAACATTTCTTTTTGGACAGGCTATTTCAAGACATACCCCCCCAAATTTGACTGTTGCTTGGTAAATAAAGAATTAATTTATGAGAATGAAAACTTGCAACAATGATAGTCTAATGAATCATACACTATCAATTTTGGATACTTCTTATTTTTTAGAATTAGAATGCACTCATCTTAGGGACTGTAATAAGGAAAACTAACATGTTCTTCCTCAACTTCTGTTTTCTCCCTCCGCCCCAGGCTTTTTGATGATCATCATCATTGAGTTTGTACCTGTTATTATATCATTCTATCTCATTTCAACATACTCCCTTTTCATATTAAATTTTTAAAATTTCTGTCTTCATTTACATTTATTAATGACTTCTGGGAGGTACCTTAATCATATCAGTAATGAGTTGTTAGCTTCAATTAAAGAAGGTAACCCTTCTTTAACCTGGTTGTCCTTTTCATGATCTTTGTATATCAGATTTTACAGGTTAGCATTCAAAGCTTGGCTGTCCACTGATTACAAGAGCCGGTTTTGTAAAATCTTATTAAGGTGCCATTGAATCCTTCCTTTCTCTTCCTGGGATTGTAAGTGAAATAAGAAATAAAATTTGTGTTGTGTAGATGTTGAACTACAGTATATGGAATACAATGTAGTACATATAAAACAATCAATGGCTCCTGACCTAACAAACAAGTGATTTTCTCGTTGCAGGTTTTTTTTTTTTTTAACCATTAATGTGAGAGATAGTAGAGGATAATCATTATCTCATTTTCTGTGAGACCTTCAAAGCTTGATGAATACTTGGAATGTCAGGATGTTCTTAAAGAATAAAAGCAGGGGTAGCTAGAAAATGTGGGATGTGTCCTCCATCTCATCCTGGTCCAACTGCTGGGCTCTCTTCCTTGGTTTGCTTCATGCAAAAGACAAAAGTCAGCTGCTCTCAACAGCCATCTTGCCCCTTGAAATAGAAAGAAAAGTGATATGCAATATGTTCTTAAAAAGTCATGTGAGTTGGCAGAAGATCTGAAAATATTTAAATTCTGCATCTTGTACTAATTATTCATAAATGACCTTGGATATGGTAGACGTTGCTAAAACTATCTCTATAGAATGCTGGATAACCCAATATCTACCTTAAGATTTTGACAATATAAATCTATGAAACTCCATGATAGATCTATTGCTGTGAAAATGAGTGATGTAAATCACTCATTCCCAGTATATCAAAACATGCTATTAGCTAATAGGACACTTATGAAAACACAAGTAAATGGATAATTCAAATTAAGTTAAGTATATCCATTTTCTTCATAATATGCTCACTCTGCATTTTTAGCAACCCTCCCCTCCCCATTCTAAGTAGTGTTAAGCTTTCTGATAGAGCAATCCACCTTCCACCTTTTAAGAGGCTATCTGGATATGGTATTTACAACAAGAACTAAGTCCTGCTGACCACTGCAGTAATCCAAACATTGGAGGGAACTTCAGCTTTTCATCTCACATCATATTTTTAAAAATTACCTATCTCCAGGGAGATATACTCACAGTTGCTGGCAAAATAACATTTTTTTAATATGGGTAAGAATTCTAGATGATCTATGTGGAAATAGGAGGTACTAAGTTAATAATCTGGGTAAAATACGGCAGCAATACAAAATGTAATTACTGACAATTTGAAGACTATGGAAAAATGTAAATTATGTATGATAGATAATGAGAAGTTAAGACTATTTAAAATAAAAATTTAAATACTGAAATTAACTGATTATCACAGAGATACGTACTAAGTTGAATGTGAATGAGG
The DNA here is from genome assembly GCA_963574415.1 of Tarsius wallacei. NCBI lineage: Eukaryota > Metazoa > Chordata > Mammalia > Primates > Tarsiidae > Tarsius > Tarsius wallacei. The sequence continues at coordinate 17,376 of CAUYQG010101965.1, forward strand.
AAGATAAAAATCAGTTAAATACATTCAAAAACTACACAGAAAACAACAACAAAAAACCGATAAGCTATAATTGAATTTGTTTGAATAGTTACTGGGCTAGAATAGTCATTATCAATATGAAATAAAGGGGTGTTAAAACATATTGAGGATAAATTTCCATAGTATAAATTAGCAAGCTGAAAGAAGTATGTTTGCCCTGATTTAGGAACACAAGAAGATGTTTAATCAACTCCATTTCTCTTATTCTTCCTACATTTATTATTGTTTCTATGTTTAAGAGTTGAGAAATAATGGTTTTGAACTTTAAGGCCTGGTTTGGTTGGCAATATTTAAGGATTTAAGATAGTGTAAGCAATTGAGTAATTGCTGTAATCACCTCAGTTTAAAGGATACAATTTCAGCTGAGCTTTTTTCTTCCACTAAAATAAACAAATATATATCATTATTTTGAAGGACAATTACATTCATTTTTATTTTTTATTTTTTGAGTTGGAGTCTCACCCTGTCACCCAGACTGGAGTGCAGTGGCTGCTCCCGGCCACCGCAGCCTCGACCTGCTGGGCTCCGGAGATCCTTCCGCCTTAGCCTTCGAAGTAGCTGGAACTACATGCGCGCGCTACCACACCCGGCTAATTTTTTGATTTATTGTAGAGATGAGGGCTCACCAAGTTGCCCAGGCGGGTCTCGAACCCACGGGCTCAGGCAATCCAATCACCTCAGCCTCCCAAAGCGTGGAATTACAAGCTGAGCCCAGCTTAGGACAATTACATTTAAATAGACAGTACAGAATGGAAAACATAGGTTAACAAAGTAGCATTTTATAAAATTAAACACTGTCTCATTCATCGACAAATTTTGATGTAAATATTTTATAGAAGGTGTATTTACATATTATTTTAACCTAACTTGAATAAATGGTAAAAAACATAATAAGAAAAATAAACAGGCTAATACAGCATTTAGTCAAGCTTTGAGTACCACATCTTCTCACTCAAAAATGGATCTTAAACAATTATCATAATACTATAAAAAGAGATTGGAAGTAGTTGGAAACTGCCCGGGATGGGGGACGGAATTGGCAGTAGTGGGAAACTGCCATGGAAGGGGGAGGGACACCTCATCAACAGGGTACCTGTATATTGAACATTTGTATAACTAACCCTGAATTTTACCCCACATCTTCAAAATAAAAAATGTTTTAAAAAGATAAAATAATTATATTATAACATATCGTTTTATGTAAACATTGGCTATCATTTTATATAAACCTGAGTCATTGAGGAATCAATTTGGACAGCCTGCATCTAGAGACACAGGGCAGATTGATCATTAAGAATTTCTCACACTAGCTCTGCTGTGCTTATATATTTCTGACATTTTCATATGGGACTAATTCAACACAGATCAAAATAATGTATTAAACACCTGCTGAATAGAATGGAGAAGTCAAAAAGACTTCTATATCATCAAGGTATATAGAAGAAGTAGAAGGGGGAAGGAAAAGGAGCCACAGAAGGAAAGCCAAAGGAAAATTGTTGTCCTTCAACAAATAGAAAGTACTGCTAGACATTACTGACAAGTCAAACCAGGTTAAAGGAAAAGACTACAATCTAGTACAGTCTAAATGAACAATTCTAGTACAGTCTAAATATATTGTGACTAAAGTATAAAGACTATGCAGAACTCAATCTAAGTAAAATAGAAGAAATCTAGAATAGTAAAATAAAAAATTATTTTAAATCCCTTTTAGAAAGAAAAAGACAGCTGTCAAAGTATTGTTCAGTGAAATGTTCATACATTGCTTCCTTCCCCTAGAATGCTTAGAAACCTCTCAATTGCATTCTTTACAGATATGTTAGTGCTAAGACTCCCATCAAATCATTACTATCCCTCTAGCATTTCTAAAACGTTTGTTTCACCAGTTGCTTGAGAGTTTGAAAAATTATTTGAGCAACATCTACTATAAATTTTTACTTCTTTTGAAACTTATGTCATGTGATATTTGTCACATCTTTAAAATATATTCATTTCAGAGTCTAAATTTTAAGTAAAATGGCGTTGTATATGTATTTTCTATAAACTTAGTATGTGACTATTGTTGGGTTGATTTTCAAGTAAGATCATTAGACGTATATATAATTTTCTTATATGTTTCTGGAAACCACATTGTTTAGGGAACTAGAGAATTACTCTGCAAACAAGAGATGATTTTCTGAAATGCCAAGTTATCTGACAAGTTTTTTTTTTTTTTTCACATTACACATTGTTGATCTAACGGGGGGGTGGCGGACAGAGAGGCTGAGGTAAAATTTTAAATTATCATTAATATATCATGACTTCAATGTAATTAGCTTAAAAGGCAGCATCAGAAGGGAAGACGCAATATGTCTACAAAGCACTGAGGTTTATAAATTATCTTCAAATCTCAAACTAAAATACTTCAAAGACACACTTTATATCAGATGACAAAGTGCTCTATTATTTTATGCACAGTCCTTACTCTTTATTCTTTGGACATTTTCCAAAGCTGAAATACATACTCATTTTATAAGTATCTGCTACAATATATACTAATTATTCCAGCTCCACTGAAGACCAGTTTTGGAACTTGTGGAAAGAAATATCTTGTTCTTCAGGTGCTTTGTTCTCTTTTATGGCTATGAATTATCAACTGCATACATTCACAGTCACATTTCACATATAGAATAGTTTGAGTATCAGCCTACAAATAATAATGATTACTAATGAGATGAGCCTTTTAATAGATTCTGATTGGTTTTTACTTACAAATTTATGTTTCTATTAAAAAAAGATTATTACTTTCACTGAAGTCTCCCTTAAACACTAGGAAAAGATTAATGTGGTGTTATTTACTCAATTTTTGTCAAATATAAATATTCTTGGATCTGAAATACTTTGTTATTTTTTTAAATGTTTCTAATGTATATCAGTATTTTTGTTGTTTGATCCTAATTGTATGCCTTTGGTTGACACTGAGTTATCACATGTATTTTTAGGAATTAAATATAGAATAATTGAATATTTTGTAATCTTCCATGTATTTTAGTTGAAAAAAATCATTAATGGTCTTTAAATATGATGTATCAAACACCAATAATTATAAAACTTTACTTCCTATAGTGATATATGGTCCCGATATTAAATATTGTATTTTATATTGTGGACCTAGGAGTTAAATGTAAATGTTTTATCAAGTGCACAGTTTTACAGGATTCTTCACCAACAAATTAGTTATTGGTTTTACAAAACCAAGAAATAAAGAATGCTTTCTTCTCCATCATCTATTATTGTAAGCAGTAAGCTAATTTCAAATATGAAAAGCGGAATACTTTTTTGTAGCTGCAGAAGTGATATTTGGTATCTTTCATCTTTCATGGGAAATGCTGATGTCATCATGAAGCTGATACACAAGGAGCTACCCTAATTTCAAGCTCCATTAACAACATGGGAAATATTAGATTGCTTATCTTTATAGAACTGAAGAAATACAGGTCTTCAGATAATATAAAACAAAATAAAGGGTAACGTTGTTCAGCTCTTGAAATATAAGGTCTATATCTAAAGTAATGTACATTTTTAATGTTGTATCTATAGTCCTATGAATTAATTGAATGCTTCTTCAAAAATTAATTTTTAAATATTTTTCAGTGATTATTATATTTATTATCCTAGTGTTTTTAGTAATAATTCTGTGATTTAGTAAATAAACATGATTTGAAGATGAAAATTTACTTTGAAGTTCAAAAAATTGTTTATGCAGACATATCTAAGGCCAAGTAATATATTCTAGAGCGGGAAAATCTTAGAAAAAACTTTAAAAGTTATCATTCTTTCTAGGATATTTCCTAATAAATTAGTCTTGAGCTGATAACTCCAAATTTGCCTCTTCAACACTTTAACTGTAACATTTCAAGAACAGATTTTAATATAGTTAGTGACTTGTCATCCCCCCATATATCTTTTTTTTTTCATTTTTATTTTAGATTCTGTCAGTACACATACATGTTCATTACATGGATATATTGTGTCGTGGTAGGAATTGGGTCTCAGGTGGTTCATTCCTCAGATAGTGAACATTATACCCAAGAAAAATTTTTGAAACCTGCACTCCTTCCCACTTCCCCCCACCTTATTGGTGTCCCCAGTGTCTCTTATTTTCATTTTGGGGAGTATTTAGTCAACATAAAATGAGAATATGCAGTGCTTGGTTTTCTGTTTCTGAGTAAGTTCACTCAAGATGATAATCTCCAGCTCCATCCATGTTGCTGCAAAGAACATGATTTCATTCTTTATTATAACTATGTAGAATTCCAGGGTGTATATATTCCACATTTTCCTTATCCAGTCAATCATTGGAGGGCATTTAGATTAGTTTCATAATTTTGTTATTGTGAATAGTGCTGTAATGCACCTACAAGTACAAGTATCTTTTTATATACGTAATAATTTATTTTTCTTTTGGTAGATCTCTAGTAGTGGAACAGTAATTCTATTTTTAGTTCTTTGAGAAATCTCCATACTGTTTTCCATTATAATCCCTTCAATTGTGAATGAGTATTCCCTTTTCTCCACAACTGCACCAATATCTATTGTTCTTTGACTTTTAATAATACCCATTTTGACTGGTGTAAGGTGATATCTAATTGTGGTTTTAATTTGCATTTCTCCAGTGAGCATTTTTTTCATATATTTGTTGGCCACTTGTGTGTCTTCTTTTAAGAAGTGTCTATTCATGTCCTTTGCCCAATTTTTGATGGCATTGTTTTTTCATGTTGAGTTTTTTTGAGATTTTTTTTTTCTTTCTTTTTAGATTCTGGGTATTACCTCTTGTCTGAGGCATAATTTGCAAATATTTTCTCCCATTACATAGGTTTTCTCTTCACTCTGTTGATTATTTCTAGTGCTGTGCAAAATACATAGTTTATGTCCCATTGTCTTTTGTGTGTGTGTGTGTGTGTGTGTGTGTGTGTGTGTGTGTGTGCTCGTGTGCAACTCATCATAAATTTTTTCCCTAGACTGATGTCCAGAAGAATTTTTGTGGGTTTTCTTGGAGAATTTTTACAGTTTCAGGTATTACATTTAAAGATTTAATCCATCTCGAATTAGTTTTTATATGTGGTAAGAGGTAGTGGTCCTGTTTCATTCTGCATATGTCTAGGCAATTTTTTCCATCATTATTTATTGAACAGGGTGTCCTTTCCCTATTGTTTATTTTTGTTGGCTTTGTCAAAGATTAATTGGTTGTTTGGTTGTATGTATGTGATTTTTATTTCCAGGTTCTCTGTTTTGTTCCAGTGATCTATCTGTATATTCTTGTACTAGTACCATGCTGTTTTAATTACTATAGTGTGTCGTATAATTTGAAGCCAGGTAGCGTGATGCCTTCACAATTGTTATTTTTTCTTAGAATTGTTTTGGCTATTTGAGCTCTCTTTTTTAAATTGTATATACATTTTAAGATGTTTTTCAAGTTCTGTGAAGAATGAAGTTGGTATTTTGACAAGGATTACATTGAATCTGTAGATTGACTTGGGCAGTATGAACATTTTACCAATATTGATTCTTCCAATTAAGATGAACCTGGGATGTTCCCCCAGTTGTTTCTGTCATCTACAATTTATTTCATCAGTGTTTTATAGTTCTCCTTGTAGAGATCTTTACCTCTTTGGTTGGGTGTGTTCCTATGTATTTGTGTGTTGGCGGGGGTAGTTACTGTGAATAATTTGGTTCTTGGTTTGAGCATTGTTGTACAGGAATGTTGCAGACTTTTATACATTGATTTTGTATCCTGAGCCTTAACTGAAGTAGTTTATCAGGTCAGGAAGCTTCTTTAGGGAGTCTTTAGGGTTTTCAAGATAAACAATCATGTCATTCACAAACAAGGATACTTTGACTTTCTCCTTGTTGATTTGGATGCCTTTTATTTATTTTACTTGCCAGATTATTCTTGCCAGGACTTACAGTACAATGGAATAAGAGTGATGAGAGTGGAAGTCCCTGACTTGTTCTTGTTCTGAAGGGGAATGTCTTAAGCTGTTCCTGATTAAGTAATTATGTTGGCTGTGGTTTCCTTTGGTGCCTAATTCATTGAGGATTTTTATCATGAAGGAATGATGAATTTTATCAAATTCCTTTTCTACATCTATAGAAATGATCATATGAGTTTTTTAAAAAAAATTTGCTTCTGTTTATGTTGTGTATCATGCTTATTGATTTGCAATATTGAACCATCTTTGTATCCCTGGAATAAAACCCACTTGGTTGTGGTGAATAATTTTTTTAATATACCGTTGGATTCAATTTACTGATGTTTTGTTTAGGATTTTTGCCTCTATATGCATTAGACCTATTGCTTGTAGTTTTCTTTTTTTGTTGTGTCTTTGCCTAACATTTTTATCAATATTATTATGGCTTTATATAACAAGTTAAGGAGTAGTCCTTGATTTTTTGGAATAGTTTCAATAGTATTGGTACTAGTTCTTCTTAACACATCCGATAAAATTTGGCGATGAATTCATCTAGCCTTGGAATTTTGTTGTTGATGTTTGAAAGGTTTTTTTTTTTTTTTTTTTTAAATACTTATTCAATTTTACTGCTTGTTATCAGTCTATTCAAGTATCTATTTCTTCCTGATTCAGTCTTGGGAGAATTCATGTTTCTAGGAATTTGCCCATTTCTTCTAGGTTTTCCAGTTTATTGCCATAGAGGTGTTCCTCTCAATCTCTGATGATTTTTTTGTACTTCTGTTATATTGATTGTTATGACCCATCTGTCATTTCTTATTGAATTTTAGTTCTCCCTCTTTTTTCCTTGATCATGTTAGATAGTGATCTATCAATTTTACTTATCTTTTCAAAGTATCAACTTCTTGATTCATTGTTTTTTTGTATCTTTTTTGTCTTGATTTCATTTAGTTCTTTTCTGATATTTGATATTTATTTTCTTCTGCCAGTTTTAGATTTACATTTTTTTCTTGTTTTTCTAGATCTTTGTAGTGCAGAGTTAAGCTGTTGATTTTCAATTCTTCAATCTTTTTACTGTAACCATTTAATGATATAACTTTTCCACTCAGTGTTGTTTATCTTGTGTCCCAGAGGGTTTTGTATGTGTGTCACTATTTTCATTTGTTTCGACAATTTTTTCTGCCTTAGTGTTATTGTTTATCTAAAAGTTATTCAAAAGCAAGTTGTTCAGTTTTCATATAGTAGTGTAGTTTTGGGAGATCCTTTCAGCGTTGATTCTTTTTCTTTTCTTTCTTTGTTTATTTTTAGTTGGAGTGTCAATCTTGTCACCCAGGCTGGAGTGCAGTGGCACGCTTATGGTCACCACAGCCTCGATCTGCTGGACTTAGGCGATCCTTCTGTCTCAACCTTCCAAGTAGCTGGATCCACAGACACATAGCACTACAGACTAGTTTTTGTGATTTATTGTAGAGACAAGGTCTCACCAAATTGCCCAGGCTGGTCTCCAACCCCTGGACTCAGGCAATCCTCTCACCTCAGCCTCCCAAAGTATTGGGATTATAGGCTGAGCCACTGTGCTTGGCCTTAGTGTTGATTTCTAATTTTATTCCACTGTGGTCTGAGAAGGTGTTGGGTACACTTTTGATGTTTTAAAATTTATTAAGACTTGTATTATGGAGAAGCATATGACCTATTTTGGAAATTGTTTCCTTCAGAGATGAGAAGAATGTGTATTCTGTAGTCAATGGGGAAAGTTCTGTTGATATTTGTTAGGTCCATAGTACAGTTTAAATTCAGTGTTTCTTTATTAATTTTCTGCTTTGATGATCTGTTTCGTAATGTCAATCGGGTGCTGAAGTCACCCAGTATTCTTGTATTACTATCAAGTTGTTTTCTAAGTTCAAGTTCATGAATTTGTGTGCTCTGGTGTTCAATGTGTGTATTTTTAAGACTGTTGAATCTTATTAATTTGCATGCTTTATCATTATGTAATGTACTGGTGTGTGTGTGTGTGTGTGTGTGTGTGTATGTGTTTGTGTGTGTGTGTGTGTGTGTGTGTTTATTGTTTTTGGCTTAAAGCATGAGTTGTCTGATATGAGCATGGCTACTCTGCTCATTCTGAGTTATCTGATATGAGCAAGGCTATTCCTGCTTGTTTATTTTCCATTAACCTGATATATTTTTTCATCCACTCACTTTGAGTCTCTACCTGTTTTTGGCCAGTAAGGGGGTCTGTTGTAGGCAATATATGGTTGTATATTCTTTTTTTATCCAGTTTGCCACTCTGATTCTTTTAAGTTGGGCATTTAGGCCATTTGCATTCAGGGTTAATACTTATATGTGAGATTTTGTTCCTGCCATAGTGTTGTAAGCTAGCTTCCTTGTGTTTTCAAATGTGTAACTGCTTTACAGGTTCTGTGTACTTACTTATGTGATCTGTTATGGTAGTGGTAGTAATTTTTTTTAAGTATTTAGAACACCTTTAAGCATGTTTTGTGTAGCCTGTTTAGTGGTGACAGATTCCCTTCATTTATTAAGCTTACTTTGGCTGAATATAAAATTTTTGGCAGGCATCTTTTTTCTTAAGGAGGTTGAAAATAAACCCCCATTCTCTTCTGTTTTTTAGGGTATCTGCTGAGAAGTCATCTGTTAGTCTAATCTCCTTTCCTTTTTGAATGATTTGGCCCTTCTCTCTTGCTGCTCTTAGGATATTTTCTTTCAATTTGACTTTGGAGAACTGACAACTATACATCTTGGTGAGCTTCTTCTTGTGATTTATCTTGTGGGAGTTCTTTGAGTTTCTTGTATCCGAATGACTAGATCTCTCTCAAGCCCAGGGAAGTTTTCTTGAATTATTTCCTTGAATATGTTTTATATATTTTTAACTTCTCCCTCTGAAATGTCTATGATTCATAGCTTTGAATGCTTCCCATATTTCTTGTAGACTTTGTTTATTATTTAAAATTATTTTTCTTTATATTTGTCTGACTGGGTTAATTCAAATTCTTCTATCTCTGAAGTTCTTTCTTCTATTTGGTCTAGCCTACCACTAAAGCTTTGTACCATGTTTTGTGTTTCTATCATTAAGATTTTTAGTTCTGTCTGTTTGTTTGTTATATGTTGTCAATCTCTCCTTTCACTTCCTGAATTGTTCTGCTAATTGAGTTGATTGTCAGCTTTTTCTTGAACGTCACTAAGTTTCTTTATAATTCATATTCTGAATTCATAATCTGATATTTCAGGGATTTCATTTTGGTTAGGTTCTACTGTTGAAAAATAGATGTGTACCTTTGAAGGAGTAACACTGTTGTTTCATTCTTTCAGAGTTGTTTCTCTGGTTCTTTCTCATCTGCCTGAGCTTAGGTTCCTCAGTGACTGGCAGAGTAGCCACTGGTGTCACTAAAGTTGTTGCAAGGAGCAAAAAAGGTGGTTCAGGAAGGAGATCTGGCCAGACAGGCGTGCTAAATGCTTAGGAGTGTGCCCAGTCTTTGAACAGAAGAAGCACTGCTTCACCACCACTTTTATTCCCCAGAGGTGCTGTGGCTCAGCAGCCGATCCCAGCAGGCAGGTGCTCTGAAAGCCTAGGGAGATGACTAGGCATGGAGTCATAAGAGTCCCTCCCCTTGGTAGGATCTCTGCTCAGAATGGGCTGCAGGCTTAGGCTTCTGATCTAGGTGAGCAGGTACTTCAAATGACGAGATGTTTTAGGGCACATACCCTTTTGTGGGGCAGAGGGCAAAAGAGGCCCCTCAGAACAATTCTCTGCACTGGAGGGATGGGGCAGATTAGGCTGGTCCACATAAGCAGATACTCTGATTTCCTGCAGGAAGTGCCTGGGCATGAAGCACAGGGGGCCTCATTGCACAAGAATTGCTGCACAGGGAGGGTGGGCCAGCTTAGACTACTAATCTGGGTTTGTAGAAAAGGGGAGAGACACCAGATCTTTAGTACTGGGGGGGTCACACTTCCCTGATAGACTAGAGGGGTAGATTGCCACCTCCCAATAGTACCTGAAGCCTAATTCTGGGTCACAGAGCTGACCTTGGCTTCAGACCTTGCTACTCAGGAGAAGGCATAGGATCAGGAACTCTACTAGCCCTTGGGCAGAGGAATGAGGTCCCTCTTCCTGGTCTCCTGCCATTTAGACTACTTTCCCGGATATATCGGAGTGAGAGCCCTCCTTCTTCTCAGTATTGCTGGGGTTTGCTGCCCCAACTAGTGCTGGAGGGTGGCTGGAGGTTTTAGCAGTGGTGCTTGCTGAACAGTTTCAAGTTGAAAACAGTGCGAGTCACACTGCTGACGAGAGACTGGATCTACAGTACCTCTCCTGCTGGGGCTGTGGATTCTGCAGCATGAGAATGGGGGCTCCTTTCTAGGCTCCTATCATTTAGACTGCTATTCTGTGTGTTTTTCAATGTTCTAGGTCCCCTTGCTCCAACCACCTAGAAGGCTGGAGTGGGGCACCCAGGCAGTGATAAACAGAGACTGATTCTGGGTCACAGATCTGACACTGACCTCCAGTCTTTCTTCCTGGCACCAGTTCTGGTTCTAAAATGACATCAGCCATACAGACCCAGATTTGGGAGCACAAACTCTTGGCCTCTCCCTGAGACATCTCTGGGGTCCAGAAGAAACAAAGTGCTTTTGCATGGCCTGAGTTAAGCAGATCCCTGATTGAAATGTATGTCTTAGAGGGGAGTTTTCATTCCCATCTCATGTTCCAGGGTCACCCTCATGTTTTTCTGCAGAGTATCATCACTGGGGCTGTTTACTTGCCTTCTCCCTGAGACCTAGGATATCCTTTGCCATTCTGATGAATATCCATTTTTCTTCTTAAGTTGAGGCTCACTGTGTTGAGGTTTTCATACTATTTTTCCCAGTTTAGGTGGATGAGGCATGTTGAAAACCTTTAATCTACCATCTTAATACAAATTCTTCATATCATAGTTAATAAGTATTTTAAGTGAGTATGTCTAAACAGAACTCTTATGTCTCTTTCCACTTATTTAAAATAACATTACATGTTCAGCTTGAAAATCCAAAAATCAACTTAAAATCTCTTGTTCATCATTTCTTTCAGCCTCACTTCCAATTATTTAACAACTTATTATTTACACTATAGATAATCTAAGTTCAAGCCAAAATCATGTATCCACTGGATCACTGAAATGCTTTTTAAGTGCTTTCACTTTTGTGTCACATGCTCCCAAAAGTGCCTCAAATTCTTTTCCATAGAACAGTCAAAAAGATCTTTTCAGGCATAAATCAGGATATTTTTCCCTCTGCTTAAAGCTCTGCAATGGTCTCTGATATAATTAAAGTAAAATTTTAATTACTCATTATGGGTTATCTTTAGAAGTCTTCAAATGATTTACCTTTTTAAATATATAATATGAATATAAATTCCCTTTTATTTACTACATTTTGATTTTCTTGACTTTCTTTCTATCCCTTTAATATTTTTGAGTATCTCTAACCATAAGGTCTTGGCATTTACCCCTTTTCTTCCCTGAAATTTCTTTTCTCATGTTTTTGAGATTTGTTCTTTCACAGTTCTTATCTCAAATATCACATCCTCAGAGAGACTTTCTTTGGTCATCAAAAATAAAATGACTCCAGCCTAATCCCCTCTATTTCTTCACCTTGTTTTTGTTTCTCCATAACCACCACCAAGCGAGATTGGGGTATGCCCACAGCCATTTTCTACCTTTCGCCCAGAATATGACTTCCAAGAAGGCAAGAAATTGGATTTGCCTTTCTTGTTCACTTGCTTATAAGTGATAAGTACCTAATGCAAAACTTATCATATAATAGGTTCTCAATACTAATTTTCATTAGTTAATTATAACAGATGTCTTTTCTTTTTCCATGAGGTTCAACCCACCATACCCATACGGTATTTGTTTGATTCAAAAATCAGACATGATTATTATATCTCAAATTTGGATAAAACAGGAGTCCTCAGTATGAAGTAACATTGGTGTAGCTAGAGACCATTATCCTGAGTGAAGCAGAAAGCTGAATACCACATGTTCTGCCAAATAAGTGGAAGCCAAACACAGAATAAACATAGGCACAAGGATGGGAACAACAGACTTTGGGCTCACTCCTGAAGTGGGGAGGAAGGAGGATATAAGGGTTAAAGAACTACCCACTGGGTACTGCATTCACCACCTGGGTGATGGTCTCAATAGAAGCCCAAACTTCATCATCACACAGTACATCTATGCAGTAAACCTGCACATGTACCCCTTAAATATATAAATAAATATGTGCATACATACATACATATATACCTAAGACAATACAAACATAAAAAATTTAACAGTAGGTAAAATAAAAAGAATATTCACATTAATAAGCAATACTACTTCCTTTGACTGATTTTGATAATGCCTCATATTTTTGCAGCTAAGAATACATCTTTTGGCTGCCCTGACATGGACTTTTCTTATTCCTTAATAATTTTTAATGATGGGGGAAACCACTGTGACTGAGCCATAGAGACTTGAAAACTGTCTGATGTACCCAGTGTAGAAAGCACTCTGATGATCAAGATGGGTACAGGGTCAGAATCATCGGTATCAGTGTCTTCCACCTTCATATCGTATCCCTGTGGAAAGTCTTCAGGGGCAATAACACACATTTCCTATAAAAAAAAAAAAAAAACTGCCTTCGGAATACCTTGTGAAGAACATGCCTGAGGCTGTTTTACAGTTAAATTTTTTTATAAGGGAATGGATGGTTAGCAGCCAGAAACTAAAGAAGTTTGGAAAGGTAGAAAGTGCTAGCACTGGTTCTGCCTTAATTGTTCAGATCCCATAATAGGGACACAAAAGGGAAAGAGCTACTTTTTAGATCAGTGTTATTGTCAGCTTAGGTCAATTCTCTTCCATAGGCCAATATTTCCAACATTATAGATCAGAGTTCTTATCATTTCAGGAGCTTCTGTCTCAGGGCAACAAAATATGTACAGTCTTAGTCAACAATGAACCTCATAGATGATGGTGGTTCCATACAAGTATAATGAAGCTGTAAAATTTCTGTCACCTAGAGACGTGGATATTGTAACATCCTAATAAAAACACATACTATGATCTCAGTCATATAAAAGTCTAGCAATACAATTTTGTACAATACATAATACTTGATAATAATAATACATGGCTATGTTTCTGCTATGTATATTTACTTATTACTATACTTTTCATTAATTTATGGTGTACTCCTTATGCTTATAAAAAAAGTTAACTGTAAAACAGCCTCAGGCATGTTCTTCACAAGATATTCCAGAGGAAGGCAGTTTTTGTTTTTGTTTTTTTTTTATAGGAAATGTGTGTTATTGCCCCTGAAGACTTTCCACGGGGATAAGATATGGAGGTGGAAGACAGTGATACCGATGATTCTGACCCTGTGTAGGCCTAGGGTAACATGTGCGTGTTTGTGTCTTCGTTTTCAAGAAAAAAGCTTAAAAGTAAAAAAATGAATAAAACTTTAAACATAGAAATAAAGCTCTTAGAATAAGGAAATAAAGAAAATATTTTGTACAGCTGTACTATGTGCTTGTGTTTTAAACTGTTATTACAAAAGAGTCAAAAAGTTTAAAAATGTGAAAAAAGCTTATAAAGTAAAAAGAGTTACAGTAATCCAACTTTAATTTATTCTTAAAAATGTATTTTATAAATTTAGTGTAGACTAAGTATACAGTATTTATGAGGTCTACAATAGTGTACACTAATTTCCTGGACCTACAAATTCACTCACTACTCACACACTGGCTCAGAACAAATTGCAGTCTTGCAAGCTTCATTGATGGTAAGTGCCCTATACAGTTGCACTATTTTTAAAATACTTTATAGCATTTTTTACTGTCCCTTTTCTATGTTTTGATACATAAATTCTTACCATTGTATTACAATTGCTTACAGTATTCAGTACAGTAACATGTTTTATAGGTTTGTAACCTAGGAGTAATAAGCTATGCCAACTAGCCTAGGTGGATGGCAGGTTATACCATCTGGGTTTGTGTAAGTACATTATACCATGTTCACACAAGGATAGAATTGCCTAATGATGCATTTCTCAAAACGTATTTTTGTTGTAAAGAAACACATGACTGTAATTAAAAGTAGCATAAGCAATAAATAATATTCATTGTCTCACATAACAAAACTATGTCTTCAACTATTAAACATTGTCTTCAAGGAGTCAAGCCTCATTCCATTTACCTGCTTTTCATTCTCAGACCAGGTGCTCAGTTCTTGGGTTTGTCTCAAATACCTTGTTGGAAGATTGTTGTAGCAGTGTCATTCATGCTTCATGTATAAAACAAAATGACATCTGGTTGATAATATGGACCTTTGCCCCTTGTGTGTCTTTTTTAAGGAATGAATCCTTTCTGAGATGTCCCCCAACAAACTATCTGTATTTTTTGCATTGACTAGCATTGGATCACATGTCCATAATTGTATAAACAGTTTTTAAAAAAGATTGTTACACATAAAACAAGGCTAGTTGAAGCTGACCGGCAAGCATGCATAGGAAAATTAGCAGTGATGATTTACAACGTTTCCAGCTGAACAACAATAAGCATCCAGGAAAGCTAATGCCATAAGCCTGATTTGGGATTGGCAAGGCATGAATCATGGAAGAACAGAGGGAAATGAGACCAAAAGTGTTAATGAAATCATTACTGAAAGGGAAAAAATTAGAGTCTAGAAAATGTACATGAGTTCAGAGATAACTGGTGAAGGGGACAGTGACTAAATGGTGAAATGAAAGTACATAATTAAAGATGAGAAGTTTGGAAAGGTAGAAAGATTGTAGGTTTTCTTTAAAGTATTAATGTTTAGAGCGCAAATTTTATAGGGAAAGCTCTGCTAAGAAATGAAAATTATGGCTATGTAAAAGATAAATGAAGACAAATGGAAAGAAAGGTTGTAAGAATTGAAACGTCAAGGAATTGGGAAGTCTGTGTGTACTTCTCTAGTTTCTGGCTGCTAACCATCCATTCCCTTTTCTTTGAGCAAGAGTAACCCAACTTTCGTTAAGGAAGTATTTTTCCTATATTCTAAGTCTATGCAAGTCAGGTAGAAATGTACTAATAATGTGCTGCCCCCAAGGGTGGTTATGAAAGCCATGCTGACAGTCAAAGCAGCATGATGCGACTACAATAGTTAAAGACTAGCTAAATATGTAATACAAACCAGTTCAATTCTAGGACTTCTAAAAAATATTTCTGGTCAGACAAAGTTTAAAAATGTAACCTTAAAGGTGCTTTTAAGTATAATGATATCTCGAGGACATCAACTACTTTGCAGTGGAGACAGATTTGGGGAAAAGTGTAAAGGACATGGGGAAAGTAAACACAAGACATAATGTTATAAGTGACCCTTGATGCAGTCACACCTGAGACTAGTGTGTATAGACAATCCAGTTAGGTTCTACTTTAGTTTTTTTATTCAGTTGGTATCTCTTTGAATTGGGCATCTATTTTTTAACTGCTCTAATCAAGAAATTAAGTGAATTAAATCTAATCACTTTCCATGTGACTTTCTTTTTAGCCTATGTGACTAAATTTAAAACAGTAACAGTAATATTTTATAGACCTTTTAAGAAAAAAAATTATGGATGCAGTAATAAATAAGGATAACTTCTAATTTGTACAGCTTTCATTGTCTTTTGTGAACATATGTGTTATTTAGAAAATAGTTCTTTCTAGTATAACATCACCGTTGAAAAAGATTGGAAGTACTATCATCTAGGAAAGTAATATAATAAGTACAACTGGAAATAAATTAATATTTAGTGTAGGAATGGATGTTTTATTTCAGTGACTTGTATAGAAAAGCTACAATTATGGAGCTTTCAAAGATGATAGCATAATGATACAGTTCTTTATCTGATTTACAGAGAATGCTGCCATTTGAAACAAAGGAAACAGAGTAACTAGGACAGAACAAGCTCAAATTAAATGACCAGATACTCAGATTCCCCCCCCCTTAGATAAGAAGATATCATTTGGTTGAAAGAATGAAGAGAAAAATAGGTGGATTCTATGGCTTAGGTGACTGCAAATGGAATACCTTTCACCTCTAATTGACTGAGTGAAATGGAGGCAATCTCCATAAAGACTGAAATTCCTCCATGAGAGATGGCAGTTTAGCAAAGAGATTGCAGATGGAGGGCTGTGTCTCCATTTCTGAGACAAGAAGTATGACTTTAGGATTAGACTCACTGGTTTCCATGACCTTAGTTGTTATCCATCCTCCATATTTTGAAATATTGAAAAAAAAATCAATTTAAAAAATTATAGCTTTTTAATGGTAAGTTGTTGAGGCATGGGAAAACTTTAGAGTCAATTTAGTTCTTAAACTACTGTTCAAACTACTAAGCTTAATGTTATAACCACCAATATGTATCAGGTTTTTCTCTTTTGTTATATGATTATACTCTAAAACCCTGCAATTACATTGTCAGAAATAAATATTATGATTGAAGTATTCGTGTATTGAGCCTCTTGGACATAGGTTAAACTTTAATAATCAAATAAAACATTTTAATAATAAAATAGAAAAGGAGAACTTCAGTTACCACTGTCTTCTTAAACAATCTTTCTTTAGCTTGTTTCCATCATTCTACTTTCTTTTGGTTTTTCAACCACCTCTCACCAGTAGGTGAAATGTCAGCTTTTAACATTTCTTCTCCAAATTTCTCTTACTACTTTAAACAGGGTATAAATGCTCAGTTTACCAGAACTATGTTCAGGCCTTTGCCCTATCTGCAGTAAAAGGCCTCCTAAACTGCTTCTTTTTTCCCTCAGACCCCCATCCAAAGTGTTCTACTCTGAGAGGGAGACCTTTTCTATTAAACAAAAACAGGATGATGTTACTTTCCTGCTTAAATCCCTTTCATGGCTTTCTGTTGAAGAAATAATGAAATTCAAACCTCTTTGCAAGGCTGTGCATTAAGTGCCCCTTATTCTATATAATTGTCTGTCTGTCTTCTATTTATTCAATATAATTCAGCCATGATTTTTCTCATTCCTCAAAAGTGCTAAATTTATACCATCTAACTACAACATTCTTCCAATGACTTTTCATATAGCTGGCTCTCCCTTTTCCCTTATCCTTATTTTAAATGCAATGGCTTCAAAGAAGTCTTTTCTGATATTCTATTTAAAGTAAATATCCAAATATTATTTTTGTTAACCCTTAGCAAGCTCCTTAAAAAACAAGCTATAATCTATATATGTTTTCTTGATTTATCTATTTGCTTATATTTTTTATTTACTATTAGAATAATTCCTTGTCCTTTTAGCATTTCTTCCCACTGGATTACTGATGCCAACACTTTGCTGGATAAATGCTTGTTATTGGATTATAATTTAGCACTTCAATATTTTCACATTTTTAAAAACCATGGTTCCACAAACAGGAGTTTCTCCTTGTCTTACCTAACTCAGCATGTCCAGTCCCCTCAAGTTTTGCTTAATTGGTGCCTTTGTGAGACATTCTAAACCACAGGCTTATTTCTGCTTTCCTCCAAAGCATTTATCCCAACCTAATGTGGAACACAGTTAAATTAGGTATTTGTTCTCGTCTCTCTGATTGTAAGTGCTATAAAACATTTTATGACTTTATCTTGTGGTTGCTGTTATTTTTTGTTTTTCCACTGATGTGGCTTACTTTCACAATGTATTTTGGTTGAACATTTGATTGAAGTGTTAGGCTAAATGCAGAAAAGTGTTTCTTGGTCAAAAGATTTTGGGAAACAAAGCATTGTATACTATTGTCTTGAATATTCACAACATTATAAAGATATAAAAATGTTCCTGAGAAATGTTGCAGTAATAAAATATGCCAACTTTGGTTAATTCAATCTTTCCTTGGTGTATATAATCACAGAGCTGCTACTAACATCTAGCAGAGCTAATATCCTACAGATCACATTTTTGGTTTAAAAAAAAAACTTTAAAATATAGACTGAATGTTTGGATGAAGCCTTAGAGGTCATCTGCTTTGTCACCCTCCTTTTATAAGTGAGGAAATTAAAGCTAAGGATTCATTAGTGTGACTTGTCCAATGAGGTAGAGGTCCTCAGTGGTAGACCCAGAATTAGATTCCTATCCTCCTGACATCCAGGAAAATCTTCCATATATCTGAGAACTCTGAATTTACTAACAAAAACAACCGCTAATATTGCTTAGGGTTACAGATATATTTACATTCATCCAAAGTAATCCAATCATGCATATATATCCCCGTGCCTGGAACACAACAGAAACTCAATAAATACTTGTTATTTTAATTAATGCCAAATACCGTATTTTTTAGAATAAACAACATGTTTTAATCAGCATGATATATCTGTCAGATCAGGAAGAGTAGTACAGTGTTCAAGAGTTACAAGTAGGTGGAGCAATGAGAAGCTGTTTTAAAATATAAACATTCTTCAAAAGGCATTTCTCTAATGGTTCTGTTGTCAAGTTATCTTGGCAGAAGTCCCTATACCACCTAACTATCTGTACTCTGGACACCAAGTGAATTACCCCTATGATAAAAATTATACTGGAGAAAATCCTCTTTGATCCAGCTTAAGAATTTTGTTTAAAAACTACCAATGTTTTTGTTTTAAATGAGTGATGAGATAAAATTATATATATGATTACATTTTTATTTGTTCTTAAACATGCAGCTCAGACCATATTGGGATTATTGGGGTAAAATATTCAAAATATTATTTTATGGTTTCCTTTTACTTTAAGAATGATAACATATACTAGTGATTGTTACTAAAGTACAAGAGTTTTAGAGACCCTTGGGAAAATTGAAAGAAAAAAAAACACCAAGTCATTTCTATAAATGTTAATGTCGGTCTAAACTCACAGAAAAAATAACTGGTACAAAAGTCTGTTAATACCAAGAGTACACCTGGCATTGTTTCAAAAGGAGTCAGGCACCATGAAAACTTTTCTTTCTTTCTCTTTTTTTTATCTTGGAACAATCTTGTAATTCCTTCAACAAGTCACTATTGAGCCTTTTTAATATACAATGTACCGTGTCGGTATAAGCTCAAATATGGCTTCTAGGTAATTTTCCAAGACAGGCCACTGCCCTGTATACCTGTAGTCATTTCTAAATCAGAATAAAGTCAAATAACAGTGTCAAATATAATGAACCATGTACAGTGGGAATTGACCACTTAGAGTGTGTCCCATATCTTATCAAATATTCATTTGGCACATGTCAATGAAGATATTTCAAATCTAGAATTTACAAAGTGAACATCTGCCCTCACACTGTGACCATCTTCACCTTCCTGGAGTCACTTACTGACTTTTATCTCTTCTCTTGTTCAAATCTGACTGGATGTTCCTTCATCCTCTTGGTTTGTCTTTAAGTTAGGGCTGGTCAAGTCATGACCACTGACTTTTTCCTCTATTATGAGACCATGGGTCAATTTTCAGCCCCATACTTGTCTCCTTTACCTCTTAGGCAAGTTCATTAATTTCCAGGCATTTTGCTTCACAGAGTAATCCTTCAATTCTCTCCTGAGTACACTTTTTAACAGCTTTGGTAAATCTAGCTTTGTATCTGCTGTGTTCATTTTTTCTCCCTGTTACATAACAGCAAACAGCCATTTGTTTCTCAGATTCATTTGGCATTTTGCAAGTCATTACAATCTCATATTTATATGATTGATAACTGGTGAAAACCTGTCAAAGTCAAGTTTTTCAATAACCATATAACAAGGAGAGCAAGTCATCAATTCACTTCAGAACCCAGAAAGGCATCCTGTTAATTTTTAGTGTACTTGTGGTCTAAGCATAGTTTCGATGAATAAGGCCAATAAGTTTAGCTTAACTAAGATAAACCTAACCATAGTTATTGGAATATTGCACAACCTTCTACTAGTTTTAGTGGCTTCATTTTTGTTCCAGTCAAAATAATTTTTCATACTTACAGCAGTTATCTTACTAGCAAACAATTAAAATTATGACACTGCTTTACTTAACATCCTTAATGGTTCTCCGTTTTCCTTCAAGAGCTCTCATTATTGCCCGTGGCAAATATTTTAAATTTGTATAATAGTATACAAAGCCCATGGTTTTTCACAGTTCACATCCCTATCCCTTCTCAATTGCCTAAACAAAGGATGCTTTTTGAGCCTTGAACTTCATGTTGCTTCCACCCAGAAAACCTCTTCTGGTCACACCTTTATCCTCAACTACACATATATATTGACTACCCCAGTCTTATCAGATTGGCCTATTTATAATTCAAGTTGCAACCTAGCCTACCCAGTTCTTCTAAAGTTCTGTTGGGTTTTCTTATGTACTTTATAAGCTTAACTTTATCATACTTGTCTTTCTTTCCATGTAATTACAAGCTCTTCAAAGTTCATTAAAATAATACTTTTCTTTTTTTGTAGCATGCCTTTACTGTCTATTTTACCACATAGCAGAGCACTCAAAAAACCATTGAGAGATAACGAAAAATGAACCATCTATCTATGACTGGATCCAGGAGACGTAGACCTTATTTAACTACATACTCAAGTTCTTAAATTTTCTTTTGAGAGCATTATGTATATTCCTAGCTTCCAAATTAGCTAATATAATGGTTAGTCTGTATGAACTAATGTTAGCATTTCCTTTTATGTTTCTACTTTCTCAGATGATATTTAGAACAACCTGTTGACAAGACATTTTATTTGTAGCAGTATGAGTTGCTTAAAAAAATAAATATCTATAGAAATATAAATTTTCCAGTCGGGCTCGGTGGCTCAGCCTGTAATCCCGTGCTTTGGGAGGCTGAGGTGAGTGGATTGCCTGAGCCCGCGGGTTCGAGACCCGCCTGGGCAACTTGGCGACACCTCATCTCTACAATAAACCAAAAAATTGGCCGGGCGTGGTAGCACGCACCTGTAGTTCCAGCTACTTGGAAGGCTGAGGTGGAAGGATCGCCGGAGCCCAGCAGGTCGAGGCTGCGGTGACCGGGAACGGTCACTGCACTCCAGTCTGGGTGACAGAGTGAGACTCCAACTCAAAAAAAAAAAGAAATATAAATTTTCCTTCCGAAAACTATACATTGCTCACAGGTAAAAGCTGCTTCTTGAATGAACCATATTACATCAGGGTCCTAAACCCAACTGCCCAACTACCAAATAGAAAGTTCTTAATACCAACTTCCCAACATTTTTTATAACAATAATAAATATTTATATTATTCATTTTCATACTATTTATATTATATATTTATTTTTAATTATAAAAACATATTTTACAAGATATCTCAGTGTTAAATTGTTACTGTTTTCAATTATGTCATTTGATGTTTTTACAACTATATGATGCAGGCATTAATATTATCACCACTTTATATTTGGAATTAATAACTATAGGTATTTATTTGTCATATGACAATGTTTTCTTCTTAAAATTGAGGTTTGTATTTGTATTACATCACTTGAATCGATGTTGGGTGTCTGGTAATTGCTCAGTAAATGTTGGATTCAAGGTTAGAGCTGGAGTTCAGAATTTCCAAAAGCTGAAAAGTTCTATTTTTTTTTACTTGATCAGTCTATATCAAACTTATAGCAATCTTGAAGAAAATATGAAGATGTATAATTTTGTCAAGTGGTCTCATCAGCTAATATTATGAAAGGTACCTTTATATAATACTGAAACAAATCATTGTACTTAATTTCAGCTTTGTACTTAAACAAAATTATTTTCTACAAACATTTGAATCTCTTAAAGTACCTCTCTCAAGACCTACCATTTGAGAACAAGGTCTCTTGGAAATAGATTCTGAAATAGTGATTTTCACTTTTAAAAAATCATTAGATGTTCTCTATGAATTGACATGTATAAGGTAAGAGAGTGAAAGAAGTAGAATTTGGCAGAGGAAAAGGTGAACAGCAATACAGTTACAACAAATATCCTTCCTATCCAAAAAGATTCCTTGCCCTTTGAAACTGGGATGTAACCTTAGAGTTGTCCCAATTGAGACAACAGAGGTAAATTGTTGTACACATACTTCTACCAGTTGCTGGTTACAAGCTGCCACTGCAGAGGGGTCATAACTGCAGGCATGGCAGTTCTGTTCTTCTGAAGGCAATTCCTTGCACCAAAAAAAGCTTAGCTGTAAACCATTAGCAGCCAGGCAGCTGTGAGAATGAGCTTCTCAATCCTAAAGAGGAGTCCTGAGTAGTTGGCTACGGTTTCTAATTAATCCACATATTTACTAGACATTAATGTGATATAATTTCAAGATGACATATTTTTAAAAATAATCAAATTTAACCTCATGTCAGAATATTCTTTGGTTTAGCATGAAATCCTCAAGTTGTAGTTTTTGTTTACTTATTTATATTCTGGCCCCCTTACTAAAATACAGGCACCATAAAGAGACATGTTAAGTCTCTTGTTCACATCTGCATCTCCAGAACCTATAAAATTATGTGACTAATGGCAAGCATTCAATAAAATTTGATATATAAATGGTTAGATGAAGTAGCGAGGAACACTTCCTGAATCTGCACAACCATCTCAAACTTACGAATCAAGTGTGTGTACTAGCTTCCATAGCCCTAATAGATATTTTATCTGGTTTGAATTGACTCTGAATTCACAGTGTCTCACTATTTTGTATTTTCTTAACTGACTAGCAAGAGGTATCTGCTTCAAATTTGAACATCATTTATCATTAAATGTTTATTTTTTTATTTCTATAACGTGCTATGTCTTCTTCTTACCAGATAAGGCAATACAAATATCAAATGTGGTTGAGACAAAGGTTATAGTATATGTATTTTATGCTGTGCATGCATAAAGCAAACATAGTAATCTATTTATTGGAGTGCTTAGAAAAATGCTGTGTATCTGGTATTTGAGAAACTTCACTGAATGACTAGTTTCATTTATGTGATTAAAGAATCTGGGAATTTATAATGACTGACCTGTTTTTTTGTTTTTGTTTTTTCTTTTAACTATTATGCAAGTCTTAACAAACTCCAATTCCAGGAGAAAGGGCTTTATAAGAACCCTAAAGAATGAGAATAGTAGGACTTGTTTTTGTTCAAGACTTTCTTTTTTTATTTTAGTAAAAGCTTTCCAGCATATACATATCTGAAAGCAAGGTCACCAAAAGCAAATGCTTCAGTATGCCTTAAGCAACCGTTTATGTTCAGTGTTTGCACAGGTCTAAGTTACAGACAGCATTCAATTATGCTAGTAATATAAGAGAGTGATGTTTCATTGACTGTCATTTCCAACAGACTTGTTCTCATTGCCAGGAAATAAGGTATTTTTGATGTGGATAAAATCACAAATAAGTAAAGAACAACGCAAACAAAATTGTTCTTGATCATGATCTTGCTGTTTAAGCTATATGCAAGGGATACTTAATTGTTTCCTCATCAGAACTGGATCTTACAGTGATCATCCAATTGGGAAATACTCTCTTTTTAATGGATATGGTTATCCATGGATGAATATGGATGTGTGTGTGTGTATATATATATATATACATATATATATATATATATATATATATCCATGTGTATGTATATGTTTTTCCCTAGTTTGTGCCATTTGTAAGAATGTATTAGCTTTCCTGCAAGAAGTTTTATGTGACTCTACTATAATCTACCTTTAAAAAAAAAACTCCCAAAAAAACTCCCAATGAAATATGCAAATTGAAAGATTGACATTTATTTCCTCTCAAAAAAACTGTTCTTCTTTTCGTGTCCAGTGCTGTTAATCGCACATCTAAGTTATCACACATAATATACTGACATTGGTAGTATTCAGATTTTCTTCTACTCTTCTGAACTGGTAGAAAACAATTTGGAATTTTGTCATATAGTTATTCCTGTTTTCTCCAGATGAATGTTATTTCTAGGCTTGGAATAGCCCAACAAGTCCAAACTATAGAATTCCAAAAATTGTTCCCAATTTTTCAAGATCCAGGTTTCCATTTTCAACAATTCTTCTCCCAAGTCTCCTCTCTCATTTTCATTCTCCACCCATAGTCAATAATTTCTCACCTGGGTACTTTCTTATCTCTCCTCCAAATGCAATCTTAAGTATCCGAAAATCACCTTAGAGGTGACCTTGAATTTACAATGCTTCATCTTTCTAGATTGAATCAAATAGAACTGTATGTTTTGTAAGTCAAATGCAGTTAAAGGCAAGTCATTTATATTTTAAAACTCATAAATGATATCTTTTTTATCATTTAAGAAAAGGATTGACATTAGTGAAACTGCAGGAGGCGGAGAGGTCAGGAGGTGGGAGTGACAGTAGTAGAAATCTGCCTGGGGGAGGGGGCACACATAATCAATAAGGGCACCTGCACTGCACAATGAATATTTGTGTACCCAACCCTGAATTGTACCCCACAATTTTAAAATAAAAAAATTTTAAAGTTAAAAAAATAAAAATAATTAAAACTCATAAATGAGAAAACTAAGGCTTAAAAAACTTTAATAAATTGTGTTACTTTAGTCGCACTCAAACGCACTGAATTGGGACTCCAGGTAGGCTACTAATTCACCTATTCCACCAATTCAATATACTTATCTTGTTTCATGCTGTGGAGATATAAGACAGACTTCCTCACATTTTAATTCTGCACAAGATAAAGTAAAAGAACCTTTATGCCCCTTAATTTCAGAGGACAATGCAGTGATGAGCTGTTACTTCCTAGTACCTCCTCGTTCAAATATCATCTTCAAGAAGTAAATCTCAAAAACGTTGATTCTGACAGCCACCTTTGCATCTCCCACAGTATAGTGTTTCACAAAGCTTTGCTGAATTGAATATAATGGAATTGAGTGAAATGCGAAACCCCAGGTTCTATGGATTTTTGTCAAACACATACTCCCTGGTTGTATTTCTCTGTTCTCAAGGTTTCAAGTTTCCATCCTCACTGTTCTTGCATGTTATTTTACTGATGCTAAAAATTTAAAACTATTTTTGGTTCGTAAGGTCACAGTTGAAAATTAAATTTATACACACACACATATGAGGCTACTTGCTTTGTAGGGTTTTTTTTAGTCTAATAAAAAATTATTAAAATAAAAATATATGTTAAGAGAATTCATTCTATTCCTGACATTTGAAAATCTTATTCTCTCATTATTAGAAGGGTCATTAAATATCTGTTGGCTTGCCTCATTCAAAGAAATTGTTACCAGTGAATTTTAAAAAAAAAGAACATCACTGAAATAAACCATCAACTTGAATATGCAAGACTAAACTGCTATCTATCAGTTAATATTCTGAATTCCCTAAATCAATATCTGTATATATTAAGAAGTAATCATTTTGGTAAATTAATTAATATTGAATAGTTCTGTAATGTTCTCACTGAAAAATTCAGCATTAGGCATTTTTCCCCTTTGTTTCTAAGTTTTATGTGTTTCTTCTAATGGGTTTGTTTTTTACTTAGAAGCTGCTCCTATGTCAAAATATAAAATATTTTCATCTAGTCTTTCACAATCTCGAATAAGGTTCACTAAAATATCAATATGTTTGAGTTGGTTTTAATTTTTTTATTACAATTGCAAGTGTTTTTGTACATACTAATACCTTTTATAACTGTGCAACAGAATTGTTAACCTATTCAATATGTTCTGTGTACTAGATAATTAGGACAATTTTTCCAAAGCAATGATATTAACTAAGGTTGACAGTAGGGGACTAATGAGGTAGGAAGAATGAAAATGGGAAGAAAACTGTAGGAACAAAATCTTTTAATGTAAAAATCAGCAATAGAAATATAGACCATAAATACCTGACCTGACCCAAAACAGTTTAGAAAAAATTACAAATCTCCTTCTAATTATAGGCAATACTGATTGAAAGTATACATGGAAATAATCATCAACTAAAATCATATGTGTTAACTAGTTGCAAATATTCAAGTCTGCATATTAAAAACTGCAAACATCTGTGGCTCTCCTGAGTTTTATTTTTATTTTTTAACACTTCCAGTAAATTTAGTGACACAAGTGAAACCTTGTGACAAGCACAAAAATACATGTCTTCAAGATGAGTTTTAGATATTTCATGTTTCTTTTAGGATATGTCAGGCATTGCACAGACAAAAAAAAAATACTAGGTGAATGCATCCATCAATCAATAAAAGTTTGCACATGTGTTGGTATTTTTATTTATTCAACTTTCCTCTTTCTTTGCTTTTTCTCCTTTTTTTTTTCAAACAGAGTCAAACATAGTTCTTCTGATCTGCTACAATCGGTTGCTCTCTGTAAAGCTCTCTCTTTCTTCTTCAGGAGAGGATACATTCACCACACTAATGCATGGCTTTTGATGATCCAAAAAATGTGGGTATTTTTTAAGGGCTACTGATCCAGATGCCTTCGTGGCTAGATATAGATCAAGGAAGGCTTTCTACAAAATCTAGAGCCATATCACAAAGAAAACCAAGAATATTAAAAGTTTTACTATTAAGCAAATTCTGTACCCTCTAACTTTTTGGTAGAATCGTCAGAGAAAGTAGTTACATGAATATGCTATATTCAATACCATATTTTTTTTCCAGAAAATGGGTAAATGACCAGAGCTTTTAAAATCCAAATAGAAAACTTATCTCTATCAGAATCAGCAATGCATTTCAGTAGTAACTTACTATATTGCTAGGAGTTACTGAGACATTTTGTTGAGGTATCAAAATTTTAGAGGGAAAAAACTGAAAATACTTATCGGTTTGGATTGTGGTTGTATTAACTTTGAAAGGGATGAACTGAATCAACAAGTAAACATAAGGGAATTTGGCAAACATACATCTTAAGGCTAAATGCTGCATAACATTATAAGTTAACTTTGGCAAAATTGTGTACTCCTCAGTTTGCAGAAAATGGTTTTGACGAATGTAATAACTTGACAGCATTGTTTTTTGTAATAATAATGGTGATGGCAGTGCCTGAAATCATCCAATGCACCAACCAAATTAAAGCCACTCTCAAAAGAGGGATGGAGAGCTTAACTATAATAGCAAAATTTTTATAAATGTTTTTTATTTCACTAATAGTATAACCTAGAGAAGAATGTATTCTACCAGAAGACATAAGCTGAATGGGTTTTTGATTCTTGCAGTACATTCTCAGTTTCTCTGATATCCAGTTACTTATTTTTGCCATATGTACAACTAAGATAAAATTACTCAACATTCTACCTAAAGGGCAAAAGTCACTCCCCCTGCCTTGTTGTTCTGAGTGCTGCAACTGACATTCAACTCCCATATTGACTTTTCATTATCTGAAAAATGAGGAGAATCAAATGTATGTAATAAAAATAAAATTAGTGGATTTCAAACTGGATGATATCATTTAAAAGGCCTGATATTTGAGGAAAACAAAGGTAAATATAAATTATGATTATTGATGACACACGCACTTTATGGAGTCTGAAGAATTGGAAATTATTTTGTGGAGCATGGATCAAGTCACCTACCAGATGTAGAAGCTGTTGCAAATTAACTAAAAGGGAGGCAGCAGTTGAAGAGGAGACAGAAACATCACAAAGAGCTTTTAGTCACAGCTTAATATTTATAGTTTTTTTAGGCAGGGTGAGATTAGTCAAACTTGTCTAAATTGGATTCAAAGTGATACCATGTGGGTTGGATTCAGGATTGAGGAAGCTTTAACACCACTGTACTGAAATAATTGTCTTGAAAGTCAGCAAGATATTGCCTTTTTATGTTCTGTTGAAATTTATACAATGTGAAGTTAATCTTTGAAAACGTAAGGATAAAGGTAAAATCAAAGATCCTGAAAATCAATTAGCTGACAAAACTGCATATCATTTTTAAATGTTTCATATTAATAATTACCTATTACTGACAGAGAAACTCAAAAACAAAGATTTGGAATTTACATTTTTTCAAACCTAAGTATCCGATCGTTGACTATAATGCTGAAACTGTCACGTTCTCTGCAATTAACTCTGCTATAAATTCAATCTCTTTTATGATTTTTAACACTCAAATTAAGGGCACAATCTTATGCAAACCTGGCAGAATTGAAAACAGTGAAAATATGTGCTAAAGGATATAAATCATGCACTTAAAAGATGTCATAGTACATATTATATGCACACATACATATTATCTTAAGACCTTTTATAATCACCAAATACAAGTGAGAACAATTTTAAGAAATATAATATTCAAATGATGTTCTCTCTCATATAATATCAATTTATGGCTGCTTTATGTTTCAGTCAGGCTGTGTCATTCTAAACGAACTTGGTTAGCAAAGAATAAAGACAGTAAGGAATAGAATATTTTTAACAAATAAGAAGCAAAGCAAGAGAATGTACATGGTACAAAAAAATTAAAAGTTCTTGAGCAAATGAGTATTCATGAATTGACTTTAATCAGAAATGCTTTGTTATCCCTGAAAATCAGGTAAACTTGATGGAGATTATTAGGGCTCATTTGGATGTTTCACCTACTTGCATTGAGTATTCTTTTAGTATCAGAATGGGATGATATACATTATAGGGAATATTTTACACCCACAAGAGGTTAAAGAGTATTCAGCAGAAGTAGGCTGTATGTTAACTAATCGCTGAGTGACTTGATCAGAATGGAACATCACTAAGAGGCTCTCAAACAGATATCATTGTCCTCTCTCTCTAAGAGGGTTCTGCTGCATAGCTATGGTACGGTTTAATTAGTAAAGAACTCTAAAGAAAACCATGCTATAAATATAATAAATGCCCAACACACTGGCCAGTTTATTTAAATGTCAAACTGTAAAACTTTAAAAACCAGTTAAGACACTTACAAGATATATCCTGTGAAATAATTATTTTTCTTACATAATATTCACATTCTATGTTATTGGAATATTATACAAATGTGTCAAGATCAGTCTTAGGGTTGAATGCTATGAAGATATGAAAAACAGCATTAAATGTCATGGTAGTGCTAAATCCAAAAGGCTGAATCAAAATAGCATTTCACTGGAATCCAACTTAGTGTAGAAGATAGTAGCCAAAATGTTAGGAATGATGCAATATGACTGATTTTTACTTTCTTCTCTTCTTCCTGGTTCTTCCTCATCTTCCCTTTGTTATTTGTTCCTTAAAATTTATGACCTTTTGAATAAGCTCATATTTCGCTATTCATAGCCTCAAAATTAATCTCCTTTTTCCTAGAGTACTCCATTATGTTACAGCGTATGTTACATTTATTTTCCTCTCTCTGTTCTTTGCAAATATTATTTCTTCTTTCTAGAATATGTTTGCACACGTTAGAGCACATTGCACACAGAGGCAAACAGTAGAATGTTTACCTTTGTGGCTTTCAATGTGAGCTGCATATTCACTTAAATGAGGACCTTAAAAGTCACCTCTATGTGAGATGCAGACTTTCTTTTATTATTTTATTGTCTAGAAATGGGTCTTCGGGAATTTTTTAAAATTAATATTATATGAGAGAAAACACCATTTTAATTTTTTAATTTTTTTTTAATTCAACGTTAATTTAATGTTTAGTCAGAGTTACCAACCACTCTACATAATCTTGGAGACACAGGACAAATGTCACCTCTAGGTTATGTTGCTTTCCATAACACATCCTCAGAGAAAGAAATCTTTTTTCCCCTCAATTATAGCAGTTATGTCATGTCCTAAGCATATATTTCTTAATACATACTCTTTTAGACTTCAGTTACTCATGGACATATTATATTGTCCTATTTTTCTTTATTTCTATTAAGAGTCTTGGAGTCAGAGATTATGTCTCACACATCTTTGGCTGGTGCTACTCCTTGTGTATTTTATATGCTAAGTAAAGTTTTATTATTTTAGTGTAAGCTAACCAATGCATTATCAACAACTAAATATCTTCCAGTTTCCATTAAAATAAAAATACTTGTTCTACAGTCTTCAAATGTGATTTATCAAGAATTATTCATCAAATATGTGGTGCACACTTAAATACACATACATAAGTATTTAGAGATGTGTGTGTATGAACCTCAAATAAAGTTAAAAATAAGAAAAATGTTTTTTTATTTATTTATTTTAATGTATATTTTTTATTTTAAAATTGTGGGGTACAGTATGGTTAAAAAATGACTTTTTAAAAAAGAAAAAAAAAATCCAAGGTGATATATCCTTTAATTTTTAAAAAAATGAACAAAAGACACAGTGTGTTCCAAAGGGAATATATGTGATTTTGTTTTTATCTGAACGCTCATGCTTTGAATAGTACTTGGATCAATTTAAACACTTGATAGAATTTTACAATTTTTATGAATTATAATAATAAAGCTATTTTTATGTCTCCTATAAAACAAAAACATATTTAAGATATAGAATCATTAATTTAGACTGAAACAAATGTAATTTTTCATTGTAAGAATAAGGGTCTAGTAAAATAAAAATAAGCATACAGAGAATCACAATTTCTTCCCTGAATAGCAGTTCCCACCCATCCGAGGACCATTTATATAGAGTGGATTAGGTATAGTCTTTTTGGTAGACTATTTGAGCATTGAACTATACATTTGTTTTCATGATGGTAAATTTTTACAGACTATGATGTATCTAGGAGAATTTGCAGGAAAATAGGAAAAACTTGGCTTCCACTTACAATGTGTGCCACACACTTTGTTAGAGTGGCTTTCTTTCCTGTAGTAGAATAAGTCTTATACCATGCTTATTCTGAGTTGTTGCTATGGTAACTATGTATGTTTTGTAAAACTGTAAACAATTGTGTAAAATGGTCAAATAGACCACATGTTTATAGCTGGACTAGCTTAGTTCAAATGTATACACACTCCACTTTTAATATTATCTTTACAAAGAAATATTTATTCACTTCAGTTGGGTGCTCAGAACCTTATTCCAAAAGATTATGGCCATTTGTGTGTGGGTACATGGTGTGTAATTGGGGGGAAAGTGACTTTTCTTTCTATTTTCCAAAACATAAAATGAGGCGATTATAATACAGACAACTAGAATTCACAGTTCATCCATATAATTATTATGAGTAGTCTATGAAAACATGCCAAAAGCTTTTCTGAGAATTAGGCCCTCAGGTATAAAGATTAGCATGGTTAAATTGACTGCTGGCGATTTGAACAACCTCTAAAGGCACTGCATAAAATCCATTGACAATGAAAATTTTCATTTAAAAAATGTGCTGCCATGGGCAATCCATGCTAACCAATTTATAGTCTCTATTTTTATAGGCGTTTGGAAGAAAATGTTTTTAAATCAGCCAAACAAAACTCCCTGAATTTGTTATAGATTAATACATGATGACTTTGCCACCATAAAAAAAATGATAGAAATTATAAGAAGTCAGAGGGCATGCATACATCTAGCTCTGCTACAGTTTGAATTAAGGAGTGTTTTTGTGGTGTCCTCTGTGCTAAATCCTTGAATGAGACAGTGGAATTTAAGATGAAGTTTCTTATCTGAGAACATTTATTCCCAAAGAAGTTTTAACCTAAAAATAAGGCCTTATAAGAAAGGGAGGTTAATTGTTATGAGTAACATCACAGTCATACTTGGTACTCACATATTTCAAATGTCAGACAAGCAGTAACCAGATTTATTCACTCAGCTAATAAACACCTTTTCTAATCAGTAATACCTAACTATTGTTAAATCTGGAATCTCCTATGACTCTTGGAAAGTACTGGTCCTAAATCTGATGACAAAAAAAATATTTTTTTAAAATAAAACTGCTTACCTGTTTAAATAAAACATACCTGTTTTGTGTTTTATTTTTCCACTTTCTGGGATAATGTTCCATTTGTGCTACTTGAAAGACTTAACATTAGAAAATTAAGAGCAATAAATAAAATTAAAAGTTAAGTGTATGCAATGAAAGTCTAGTAAACATATTTTTATAATAAAAATGAGAAAAATGAGAATGTAAGAAATTATGTGCTATGCTGTTTAAGAAACAGTATACTCTGATTGTCACTATATTTATTGATTATCCAGGATATTTTCTAATTATCGTCATAGCAAAGATGGAAATTCATTATACTTAGTAAATGTTCACTTTGTTTCAGCTATTTTTCAAATACTAACACAGAATAAAAATTATGAAATAAATATATTTAAGAGAAAGTTTTTATAGAAATTATAGCTATATCATCTACCTAAAAACTCAAAAAAAAAAAATATTTCAAATTTTTCGAGGCATATACCAAGGGTTTACAATTACTTTGAGCAGTATAATAATGTAACAAATAAAAAATAATATCTGTAAACATGTTAGAGTAATGGAATCATAGCAGTATGCAATAGAGTCATATAAAAATGCTTTATATCAGGAAAAACAGATTACATATTTAATAGAGTTATGAAATTAAAAGATGAATCAGAATTCAATAACATATATATTCTCTATACGTCTTTATTTTAACAAGACACATAATTCCATGTTTTATAAAACTTTAACCTGTGAAATTAACTCAAAGGCAGCTAGCAATATGAAAGTTTTCACATGTACTGAAAACTATCTAAAGATTACAAAATGTTCTTACAGACAATAACTTTCCCTCTTGTAGGGAGTTAACTGCCATTTAAAAATCAATCAATCAATCAAAATTAAAATTTGATATATAATTTTGTGTGTTAACCATGCACTGACATAATTTGAAGAAAAGTAGGAGAAAACAAAAGAAATTGAGAAAGTACCACATTAAATGTAACAAGATATAGCTGTGAATCTGCTTGTTGTCCCATGGTCTCTCTCACATGCAGATTTAAGAATTCCTCTGCACACTAGGGTAGAAGTCATATTCTTCAAATTACAAGGGAATTTGTAACATAAGGGCCATCAGTATTTTTCAATTCTATTATTATAATACACTTCATAAGAAGCCTCTATTGTGCAGCAATTGTATGCAAGGCCCAACCATCCCTCCTGCTTGTGAAGCTCATAGTTTAAAAAATCAAAACCAAACAGCAACAACAAAAATTTGAAACTCTGTACTGATGAGCTAATGGAACAGATATTGGATAGGTTGTGTGAAATGGCATTTTAAAAGTAAAATATGGACTACTCATCCAATAGTGTTAGTAAAAATATTGCATAATTCTTGCATTATTTATCTATTTTACATACATGCAATTTAGGAAAATTTGACACCAATTAGCTACAATTAAAAACAAACAGAAGAAGCAGTTGGAACTTTGAAAATGACAGTAAAGACTAACGTACTAAATTTTGTTTCAACAAGCATTTGTGTAAGGATGTATGCAACTGTGGGCTAAGAACTAGCTATGAAGAATAATTATTACTGTATAATTTCTGCTCTCAAGGACTCTAATTCAATGCAAAGAGTAAATTGATCTTTTACAATAATGTTATGAGTATTAAGACAGAAATAAGAAATGATAGGCTTCAGAGTAGGAAAATAGCCTATTATAGAGTGAGGGAAGGATTTTCTGGAGGCAAAGATGCCCTTTACTAAGTAGTAAGAAAAGCAAAAAAAGTCAGAGGAGCAATTTTATAAATGAAGTGAAATAATAATAAAGGTACAGGATAATAGTATGTATAGAGAGATCAAAGAGCTCTATGTTACTAAGTCATTCAACTTAACACAGGGGAATGAAGCAGTAGATTTGTTATAGGTAAGTAATAGATTCTTCCATTCTAAGGGAGTTGGAATTTATGCTAAGAATCAGGAGGAATTATTAAAATGTTCTAATAACCAAAAAGGTATAATCTTATAATCATGTTTGTATTAAAGAAAAAAATTTAAAGCAGTGAGTTCAGAACCCCAGTGAATCATGCAAGAAGTATGAAAAGTTGACATGAGAGAATGAGTGGTACTAAAGGAAATGTAGAGACACACACTAAATATGTATTTAAAGGGTAATGTCAATAGGAATTTAGAAACTTCCTAAAATTGTGCTTTTGGTTAGCTGAAATGGTATCACCTAAGTAGTAGGTTTGGAGATTGAAAGTAAAGTGTTACAAGTTAAACTTGTTACATCCTTGATACCTGTATTACATGCAAAAGAACACAGTCACCCTGAGTAGAGTGGTCTTACTTATGTTCTACTTCATCTTCTTCCCCATTTCGTCAAGAGAAAACCTTGAGACTGACCTGGAGGTTGAATGACAAGTGTGCAGGAGAATGATGGGAGAACATTGATGTGGTCAGTCATGAAATCTGCTAAATTTGGAGGGACGTGAGGCCAGGGACAAAAAAGGACAGAGTAAATATTACATAGATATTCATAAATTAGTTTGTAGTTATTTTGCCTCTAAGACAGATATTTTAGTCTCCGCGGTATTTACAGGTTAATAAACTATAGATTATGAATTATCAATTTGAGGTACCACATTGTGATCAATTAACTATGTTCAGTGTTATGCTAAATAGTCAGCATATATAAACTTCAAAGATCATTCTTTCAACCTATTGAACTGAAATGATGCTGTTCATTTCTGTGCCTTCAGAGTTTAAAATGACTGAAACTACCCACTTCTATGCTGATGAATTCTGCCCTTGTTAATAGAATGATAATTTATCTAAAATGCTATTAAAGACTTAAAACAGCACAGTTGTTTGGAAATGTAAAAGGGTGAAACACATATGAGATTAAAATTTTGAAGACTATCTTTCTTTAAAAAAAGTGATTCTTCATAGTTAAATTCTTCAAATTGTAAAATAAGTATAATTTCCTGAACTTTGTAAAAAGAGAAGTATCTGAAAAAAAGCATACAATTCTTTGAACTCAGCAAGTTTACTCCTTCATTGTTAGCACTGATTTACTTCAAAAGAGAGAGTGTGTGTAAGACTTGTCAGGGTGTCTTAACTCTTTCTATTATAGAATGTACAAAAAAGAGTGGAATTCATTTTATTAATACATAGAATACTTGCACACGTTCCTTGACGGTAAATTTTATGAGGAAAATTTCCTAGATTAGAGAATAATCATGAACCAAAATGATAAGCAATGAGTTGATCAATAATATCATTTACTACAAAAACATTAAAAGGAAAAAATATTTGGTAAAAAAAAAAACAAAACAAAAACAAACAAACCTGGGGTCAAGGACTAAAACTAAATAAGAATAACTTGGAATTGTAAATTTATAAAACTGTTAGCCCAAACTCAGATTCATTACACAATGCAACCATACTTGTAAAAGTATGAAATGAACTACAGTGACTGCCTTGAAAATTCTCAAGTGGAAAAAATAACCTGAGGTTGATTATTGCTGCTGCTGTGGCTCTGGTTGAGTGAGCTCTAATTTGACCTCCAAGTGACAATTCCACCAAAGAACAACAAAAAGGAATATACAAAGACAGCCACTTCAACACAATGCTTTCAGAGGTGGGCTGACCTAATGTAAAAAGTGGGAAGAAAAGTGGAAAGACATTTAATGCATTTTCTAAAGAGTTAAAATTCAGGATCTAGCTTATCAGAAGCCAACCAACGGTCTTCCACAGGGAAATCAAATGTTAACTCAAGGGACTGCCATATTCAAAACAAACATGGTAGGCATATGCCACTACATAAGAGTATATAAGCAAGATCTCAGTATATGTGAAGGTGAATATAAAGATTTTCCTTAGGTAATATATAAATTGTCTGGTGAACCATATGCAAAGAATTACATGATCATATATAATACTATTATTTATGCTCCATAACTGTAGTTACATGTTCTTGAAACCATGAATTGATAATAGAATAAACTACATTTTTCCCCTAAAGCACAACCTACTTCTGTCTCTAAGCCATTTCCTTGCATTCAATTATTCAAAAATGTCATCTTCTTCATTTATAACACATATTTGACTTCTTTTGTTTTTGCTTATTTTTCTAAATTTCTATTTTATTTGTTCAGATAGCCATTTATAACATATTTTCATTTAGATTTTTACATGCTGCTAAGAGTTTATAGATGTTTAAGGAATAATAGAGTCTCAATGATTTTATTGTACTTTACTTAACAATAATTTAAAATTAATGTAAGTAGATTCTGAACCTTTAACATTTTAAAATTATTGCCACTCAATTTTAATCAAACACACATATAAAATAACCTCAAAAAGTTTGTAAAAAATTGAATAAAGATACAAATATAAACTTTATTTCTTAACATATGCTCTATCAAGGTCAAGACATTTTTGTAAGCAAAGATACCAGTTATTTAGTTAATCTCTGGAAAATTTAGGGTCCCGGGGATTTAACCATGCTAATGTAGTCTTCTTTACATTATTAACTGAAAAAATGGGTACTGATTAGAGATTAATGTTAGAAAATAATAAGAAGGCAGAATGAGCCAAATCAGTACTGTAAGGTGAATGTCTGGTGACTTCTTATGGAAACTCTTATGGAATTTCTCTTGTTTGATGACAAGAATCAGCAAAAGGAACATTGTTGTGT
The DNA here is from genome assembly GCA_963574415.1 of Tarsius wallacei. Lineage (NCBI taxonomy): Eukaryota > Metazoa > Chordata > Mammalia > Primates > Tarsiidae > Tarsius > Tarsius wallacei. The sequence continues at coordinate 53,775 of CAUYQG010101965.1, forward strand.
TGGAGAAGTACTCTCTGGTGATGTTCTCCCATTCATTTTTCTGCTAAAGTTTTGACTAACTTTTCAAAACATTCTCATAATAAACAGATTCTGTCATTCTTCAGTCCTCCAGAAAATCAACAAACACTTTTAACAGCACCAGAAACTGTTGTCATGACCTTTGCACTTAACTGGTTCACTTTTGCTTTGCACCATTTCAAACTTTTGGTAGCCATTGCTTTGCTTGCGCTTTGAATTCAGGATTGTACTAAAGCCATGTTTCATCTCCTATTACAATTCTTTGAAGAAATGATGCTAGATCTTCATCCCACTTAAAATTTCCACTGAAACCTTTGTTCGTATTCGCAGCTCATCCGGGAATAACAATTTTGGCACCCATCAAGTGGAAAGTTTGCTCAACCTTAATTTTTCAATCAAAATTGTGTAAGCTGAACCAACTAAGATGTCTATGGAGTTGGATATTGTATCTTCTGTCAATCATCAGTTCTTTACAATTAGGCAAAAACAAAATGATTTTTTTCTTGCAAATTGATTTGAATAATCTGAATTTGCAGGCTTCACCTTTAACATTGTCTGGTCCCTTCTTAAAACAAGTTATGTGTTTGAGAATTCCTGATTACTCTGAGACATTGTTACCATAAACATTTTGAGAAGCATCAGTGATTTCATCATTCTTCCACTCAAGCTTTACCATACATTTAATGTTCGCACTTTTATCAATTTTAGCAGAATTCATGTTGCTCTGATAGGAACTTTTTCAAATTCATGTTGCTCTGACAGGGACTTTTTCAAACTGATATCTTGTTCTTCTTAGTGCCTCAAACTAGATCTTGTTGAGCTATGTTATAAAAAGCTAGTATGAATTTATTTGGGTGCAAAAAAATTGAAATATATGGATAGTTTTTTTTTTTTTTTTTTGAGTTGGAGTCTCACTCTGTCACCCAGGCTGGAGTGTAGTGGCCACTCCCGGCCACCGCAGCCTCGACCTGCTGGGCTCCGGTGATCCTTCCACCTCAGCCTTCCAAGTAGCTGGAACCACAGGCGCGCGCTACCATGCCTGGCTAATTTTTTATTTATTGTAGAGATGAGGTCTCGCCAAGTTGCCCAGGCGGATCTCGAACCTGCGGGCTCAGGCAATTCACTCACCTCGGCCTCCCAAAGCACGGGATTACAGGCTGAGCCACCGAGCACGGCCAGTTTTTTTGTAATATGCATTTTCCATGAACGTTTTGAAGAAACTTTATGCATGTGCGCATGCCTGTATGCTTGCCTCTGTGTGTGTGTTTTTAATTTTAGTTTGTACATTTTAGACATTTGTGTCAATAAGGAAATATCTGAAAGCCTTTTTTTTCTTGAATGTAAGTTAAAGATGCTTCTCTTTAATAAAAGACACGTTTGAATTTCTTATGATATTCAATAATTGTATTGCATACAGAAGTTCCTCAATAAATATTTATTAAATAATTATTTACATGTCCTTCTCCCCCAAATTGATTCTATCTTCAAAACACTTATTGTGTTAAAGAAAACACTTATAGATAACTTTTGTGAAGTGCCATAACTAAAACAGTTGTGTATATCCATTTCTCAGGTATATCTAAAAAGTAAAAAGAATAATCAGAATACTTAACCATTGTAGTGGATGTTGTTCATACTCCTGTCCTTTGCTTGCAGGGTACATGTTCCCTAGATACTATGTGAGAATTGGCTAATACCACCTAAGAGCTTCTGCTTTCTCTGGGAATTCTCTACGTGGAATTTGTGCTCCCTTATATTAGTAACTGGTCCAGGAGGATACAAAAAGCTGGACCACCTCCCTCAAGGGAAAACTAACTCTGAGGTATAGTTGTATCCCAGAAATATCAATTTCAGACTGAAATTTGTCTCCTACTGAGACAATGTCTTTGTTTAGCTCACTCCTTGCTTTATTATTTCCCTCACTCTTCTTCTCAGAGCACTCCCCTCCATAAAACATTTAAACACAATCTCTAGTTTCAGGTTGTACTTCTAGGGATCCTGACAATAAAATAATTGAGAAACACAGTTGTTGCATTTCAGAGGGAATATGAAATAATTGAGATATTAGTAACAAACACATTTCAAACTGTCTTTAAAGTACTTGAAAACAAATATTTTTCTCTTAATAAGTTAAATCATACTACTTATTTATGATTTGAAGGTAGTTGCTGCTTAAGAGTCTGTGCCTTCTCATTTAAACACAACTACTCTCCTTAAAGGTCTTAATGATAATATATTATGTTACTTGTCTGGATTATAAATCCTACATTATAGAAAGAGGTAAAATAACAACCACAGTCTCTGTTTTAAGAGAGTAAAAGTGGGCCAGGCTCGGTGGCTTAGCCTGTAATCCCAGAACTTTGGGAGGCCAAGGTGAGTGGATTGCCTGATCCCGCGGGTTCGAGACCAGCCCAAGCAGCTTGGTGAGACCTCATGTCCACAATAAAATAAAAAAATTAGCCGGGTGCGATAGCTTGTGCCTATAGTTCCAGATACTTGGAAGACTGAGGTAGAAGGATCACTGGAGCCCAGCAGGTCGATGCCGGGGTGGCCGTGAGTGTGCCACTGTACTCCAGCCTGGGAGATGGAGTAAGACTTCAACTCAAAAATAATTTTAAAAAAGAAGAGAGTAAAAGTGTATTTCATGGGTCCATTAGTAATCTACTTATGTATAACAAATTACCACAAATCTCAGTGACTCAAAACAACACACATTTTTTACCTTATGGTTTCTGAGTCAGGAATCTGAGTATGGCTTAGCTAGGTGCTCTGAGAGTCTCTCACAGAATCAAAATCAAATCACACATGGCTCTCATCTGAAGGTCCAACTGATAAAAAATCTGCTTCCAAGTTTAGTGGTACTTGGGAGGATTCAGTTCTACACTGTCTTTTGACTGGTCACCTCTCTCGGTTATTTGTGATCTGGTTTCTTCAATATGGCAGCTTGCTCCGTCAAATTGTGCAATTCAAGAAACAAATGGACAAGATCTTCCACAAATGTTTGTAAGCTAGTTATACAACTGACATCCCATCCATTTACTATAGTCTATTGGTCACTAGGATCAGTGTAGATTGAGAAGGGTGAATTACACAAGAGCATGAATATCACTGGGTGAAGTTTTTGGGGAACCAAACTTGAAGTCTTCCTACAACAATGAGAATAGAAATATGTTTTTTTTTCTAGTAGTCAGATTTCTAAAGAATCATTTTTGCATTTCTACTTCACTTTTACCAAAACAGTGAAAATTATACCCAAATACTAACTTGTAACCAATGTTCCTCAAGAGAGTTGGATGTTTGTAGTCTGGCCAGATATATATTCTAGAGTGGTTTCTTACCTCCTTAAGAAAAATAAAGCAGGGATGTGAATAAAGAGGAAAAAAGCTATACACATTTTTTGGTAATATTTAGATAATATGGACAATGTTACTGTTGTTGCAGATTAAGGCAAAAAGATAAAGAAGAAAGGCAGGGTAATATTTTTCTCAAAAATCATATTACTTTTCTGTAACCCTTCAGTATTATCACAGTCCTGAGAATTAAACTTAGTTCTCCATAAGGGTCCCTAAGTGATTTGGTTCCAGCCTGGTTCTAACCTCATTTCCGGACTCCCCTATTATACATCTGCCTTCCCCCAATTCAAAGAAGTTATCTTTAAGGCCCCTGAAAAATTTTTCAGTCTTGTGTGTACTTGCTTTTCCTTTTGCCTGAAAGCTTTTATTTCACATTTTACATAATGGATCCTGCTCAAGTTGCTATGTGTTTTCACTGATAACAAGTCACAGCCATGCTCTTCTCTGAGAGTTGCTCTCAGCCAACAAGAGCCTCCTGTCTAGAGACTATTTCACTTATGGGATCCTCTCCCCCAGACTTGAGCCCATCACTTACTGACTAGGATACACCAAGTCTTAATTATATCCATCTCAAAGAGACATGAATTGGTGCTTATTGCTCTTTCATAGAAGTTATCACTATTTATAATTACTTGATTCATTTTCTTGCTTGTCTTTGCTGATTTCCCCCATTTGAATGAAAGCTCTCAAATGAAGGTAGGAACTATGTTTTTCTTGACCACTGCCAAAAACTCAACAACTAAAGAAGTGTCTAGCTCATGGTGAGCACTCAGTAAATATACTTTGTTTTTACGAAGAATGATGAATTAATTACTTAATTGATCAAAAATGAATGGATTATTCTGGCCCTGTTTAAATTCAGACAAGGGCATTTCTTGTCTGTCTTGGTTATTGTTATGGCTTATGATTTGCTTGTTTCCACCAATACTCATGTTAAAATTTTATCCCCAGTTTGCTGGTGTTAGAGGGCAGGGCCTAGTAGGAGGTGCTTGAGTCATGGTTGTGGGTTACTTATGAATGACTTGGTGCTGCTCTTTGTAGTGAGTGGGTTTTCACTATCAGGAGGCTAGATTAGTTCACTCAGAAATAAGTTTCTGTGAGAGTGGTTTGTTGTAAAGCTAAGACACCCTCAGTTTTTCTCTTTGCACATGTCTGCTTCCCCTTCGATCTTCTCTGTCATGGCATGATGTAGTTTGAAAGCCCTGACAAGAAGCCAGGGCTATGCCCTTGAACTTCTCAGCCTGCAGAACCAAGGGCTAAATAAACCTGTTTTCTTTTTAAATTACCCAGTCTAAGGTATTCTTTTATAGTAACACAAAATCAACTAAAGAGTTACTTCATGTCTACAGTTAGAATACATTGTAGTTTGCTCAAAAGAGTCCCAGTCTTTACCTTGGTCCTTATATAATTATCAATACCACCCTTTTATTCTCAAAGACATTTTGGTTGAAAGATAAATTAAATGATCATTGTGTTTGTGTCTTCCAAAACCTCTCTCAGTTCTTTGTTATTTTTGTTTTCTTTGTGAACTTGTTACCATCTTTGGAAGAGTAAAATTTCACCGCTTTAAAGTGTAAGACCTTGAACAGCTTAATTCATAGATGTCTTTACGATTGTATTTGCTATCTGTCAAGAAAATTAATTATAACTAAACTATAAGACTGTCATGATTTGTAAATGAGAAAAAGTTCATACACAACCAGATACCGGGTGACTAAATGATAGTTTTCCTCTCTTAAGATAATGTGAGTCAAGCTACCACTGGTCTGTTAAGTACATTGTGATTAGTTAGCTATATTCCTCATTTTCCCCATCTATTGTATCAGTATATATGATGTATCTACATAGAGCTTGAAAAAAAGTCACTGCATAGGAAGACTGTATATTTTCTGAAATTTAGCTATCTTCACCCACCTTGATGCACAAACATTATATGTATACAAGTAGTACTTTTAAGACTTAATAAAATACACTAAACTTATACATTTAAATTGAGAAAAAAATGCCTTCTTTCAACATATATTTACAGCCCAAATTTTAAAAAAATAATATAAGTAATTAGAAAGTAATGATTATCACTATTAGTTAATTTAGATGCTTGCTTTTTTTTTTTTTTTTTGAGTTGGAGTCTCACTCTGTCGCACAGACTGGAGTGTAGTGGCTGCTTCCGGCCACCACAGCCTCGACCTGTTGGCCTCCGGCGATCCTTCCGCCTCAGCCTTCCAAGTAGCTGGAACTACAGGCGCGCGCTACCACGACAGGCTAATTTTTTTTTTTGATTTATTGTAGAGATGAGGTCTCGCCAGGTTGCCCAGGCGGGTCTCGAACCCGCGGACTCAGGCAATCCACTCACCTCAGTCTCCTAAAGCGTGGGATTACAGGCTGAGCCACTGAGCCCGTCAACTTTCTTTCTTTTTTTTTTTTTTTTGAGGACATGAATATGTAAATACAAAAATGAAGTTTTTAATATGTGCTGCCAATAAGTAATAGTTTGGGTAGTTTGGTTACGTGTATTAAAAAGTTAAGACTAAGAATGATTTTTTTTTCTTATCCCAGTTTAGTTATCAAATCAAACCCTAAAAGTATATGACGAGGTAATTAGAAAATCAAATAAGCTTCCAAGCCATAGCTTAAAACTGTTTAGGCTAGAAATCTAAAATACTTGGATTTGAAACTCAGTTATCCAAATCAATTGCAAGGGTTGATATTTTAAATTGTAAATTAGAGCCTAGTTACACTGACATCCCCTCTCCCAAAAACTGACAAGCAAATAAACAAAAATATTTTATGTCTAATGTTAAATAAATAAAAATGTAGGAAAAGTGAGCCAAATGCTAGGAAAACTCATGCCTAAAACAATACTTACTAAAGTATTTTATAATTGAGGCCTCATATTCTGCCACCTTAAATAAGGGATATATATATAGACACACATACATATATATATATATATATATATTTTTTTTTTTAATTGAAAAGATTAAGTAGAGGAAAAAATTGGTGGTTTGGAATGTGGGACATTTGGTGGCCACGAGAGTCACAATTAACTAGCCTTTTCTTTCTTCTTCAATAGTTAGTATTAGCAATGATAGAAAATCAGAAACTATTTACTGATGTGAGTGACAGAAAGGAAGGCTATCTCATATCTATCAGAAGCCTTAAAACATATGGAATTGTTAAATTTACTTCACATGGGCAATAAAACAGAAAAGCTGGTATGTAGTAATTTAGTGGCTTCCCACTTCATCATGCACTCTTTGTATTTTTTCAATGAATTTGATATGTGTTTTTATTTTTGAATGCTAAATAGTGATCATTATATAAATGAAATGAGCCACTTGGTGACTATGGAGACATTGTTCCTACAACCTGCCAAAAATTAGCTGAACAACTGCCATGAGTGATGATGGGGAACTAAGTCTTTGCATATGCTGAAAAAATATAAAAAATAAATTCCATGTGTATTACATGTCCTTCACTTCACAGCTGGTGAAATCATTAAAAGTACTACATTTTTTCCCCAATTTGCTTCACTCCGAATGGAATTTAGAGACTTTTTGGAAAATTAACATTTATTTCTCTCTATTATTTGGATTCTGATTATCTTGTTTTCAATTTCCTAAACTACAGCACCAACCCTTTCTCGCTCAGTTCTTTTATTTTAGACCAATTTGTTCATTATTTGTTACTAAGTCAAACAGATGATGAGTTGGCAAATTACAGAAATAGGAAAAAAAATGGTTCTAACAATTTATCAGCAACTTTGGTAAAGTATTTGTGATACAGGAAGTTGATGGGTAGGTAGATAATGGATGGATGAATAGACATGTGAGACAGAGAGAGAGAGAGATTTTACACACACACATACACAAACACACACACATACACATACACACACGTTTATATATGCAGATATCATTTATCAACTCTTGCTTAGGGAAGGAACTCTTTCTTCCTTCCTAATTCCTCTCATATGTTAGTTTTGTAAGTTTTAACTTTCAGTGCTCTATTTCTATTAAACTGGTTGATTTTGTTGACTGGTCTCTTGCTGTTTTTCATATTCATCAAGTTGCTTTCACTTCTTACCTTGTGCTCAATTTTACTCATGTATCAAATATTATTCTTAGATGAATGTCTAAAACAATACTTAGATGAATCCTCATTAAATGGCTCCTCATTTAATTGGCCTATAACTTCAGATAGCTTAAATTAACTCTCTGAGTCTCAATGTATTAATCATAAATGAATTTGTAATGACACTCTTATCTCACAAGAAAATTATAAGCATTGAATATGTAGCAAATACAAAGATTTTTAACCTGTTCTATTAGAAAAAAATTTCTGAAAGCATTCATATTAATTAGAGTTTTGTCTTAACCTTAAATATTACAAAAAATTATTAAATTATTATTAAATTGTTAAATTATTTTTGAATTAAAAGTGGCAAACATCAGTACAAAGCTTGAATATGATATACACAATATTAATTTATAACATAAATCATGCATAAAATAAAATACGTATGCATAAAATGAAACATACAAATTATTGTTGTGAATTGAATTTATAAATAATACAAGTAGAAAAATATAGTACTCATTCATTTAATCAACTTTTATTTTTTAAATGTATTTTATTAAATTGTTTAATCTTAAATGAATCATACACTGTTCAGTTTCTATTCTTGAAAATGAAGACCTTATATTTGAACATACCACATTAAGATTCTGAATTTGCAACAAAGGGAAAATAGCTTTGATTTTAATTTGATGTGGTAAAAACCAAAGTCTAAGTATTATCCAAGCATGAAAAAATATAAGTAGACATTTGGGAAATTGGAGAAAAGGACAACCCTAATATTTGGAGACCTAAGACATAAGAATGTTTTTCACAAGTGACTTGAGAATAACAAAGACTTGCAGTTTTTAAAATATTAAAAACATTTTTAATTGACAATAGGAATATTTGTAATTTCCATACCCTTATTAGTATTAAAAAGTTTCTTGGAAGAAATAGAAATAATAATTCTGTGTTTTCTAATAATTATAAATGTCACTGGATGTAGCTTATTCTTCTGAACATTTTTCTCAAAATAGTTTTTCTAAATTAACTTTACAAATATTGCTATAACTTTACAAATTTTGCCAGAGGAATGAGGACATACCTCACCAACAAGGGTACCTGCATAGTGAGCATTTGTATATTTCATCCTGAATTGTATCCCACATCTTTAAAATAAAAAAAATTTAAAATATATATATATATTGCTGTAACTAAAGTACAGAATTTGAAGCATTACAAAGCTGTGTACTTTTGTTAGTTGCTAGGAAAAATAGAAGCTAGTTTTATCTTGCTAGCTATCTAGTAGTATAACAAATAGTAAAAATAGACTGTACAGAAACTATTATGCCATTGACATCAAATTTACTTGTAAATATGATTTTTTAATAAAGAGGAACTCCTCACATATATAGAATCTGGTGACAAAGGGAAATAATATTAATATCAAATATTTTCTGTAGTATGCTTGATGAATCATGCATACTACACTAACATGAATCAAGCATTTTACACTAGCACTATTTATTTCATTTCATTTCATAATTCATTTATATCTCATAACAAAATAAGAATTCCTTGAGACAGAGAGCAAAATACTTTGTTTTAAGCCAATAGAACAAAGTGCGGTACCATGAATATCTTGATAAGTGCTCCTAAAAGTTGATCCGGTTCAATTGGTTCTCAGTGTTTTTCAATGCAAGAATGCCAAAAGTATCTGCAAATTCTCTAGTATATTGCTAAAGAATATTTGAACGAATAGATTCCAGATCCTCCAAAGATTATTCACAAATCAATTTTGATTCAAAATTGTACTTGTTTGTGTAGTATCCAGGGTTCAGAATGACACCATCTCAGAGTTTTTTGTGACCCAAGGGGGAAGATTGCCATGGTATAGGCTGGTGAAGTTTAGTATCACTAAATGGAGACATAAGTAATTCCACTTAGTAAGTGCAAATAGTTTGCTTAAAATGTTTTAAAAGTTGTTTTTGCAAGAACACGACAGAAAAAAAAAATCAAGAGATGCATGACTTAAAATTGAATCTGGATAATTTGCCTGTATTTTTTAGATAATATATAGAGGTATAATTTTGTCTCCATATAAAAAAATAAAATAAACTTATAGAAGGCTATACAAAAATATGTGGTTACTACTTGGAGCCTTTATTTCATGACCCCGGGATGAACAAAATGCTTTGAAAAAATATGTTCAGAAAGTTCAGAAGGAAGTGTCCATGGAATAGGGTTGGGTCTTCAAAGTTTTCCTAGGAGTTCCACCTGACTCAGTGGAATGGAGCCCTTTCATTGGGCATAGTCCTTTCATTGGGCATAATCTGCAGTCCAGTATTTTGCACCCATAATATGTATAATTTTAGCAAATGTTCTCCCTAAAATACTTCAGAATAAATAAATATAAGAAGACTGTTAAAAGACATTCTTTTAATAAGTAATGTCATTAATTTTAACATTTGATCATTTAAAACTCTAGAAGTGCTGATATAAGCATACGATAATAAGTAAAGTAATTTAAGGAGGAAAAACTATCATAAAAATAGCATTATGTGCTTATTGTACTAACAGTATCATTATAGTTGTCAATTGGTAATATGTACGAAAACTACAAAAAATGTTGAATATTGGTAAACAATACCAAGACAATGCTCTATTTATTACAATTTACCAATAAGTTAAGACTCCATGTAGATTCCATGTTATCAGGAAAAATAGACTAGACTTAAGTAACTACTCATTTATTCAACATAGTCAAATCTCACAGAAAGTTGGAGATTGTAAAACATGATCCCAGGAAATTGGCTATTTCTCATAAGAGAAATAATATCTCTATTATATTGAATGCTTGCTTTAGCATTCTTCAGGATAAGTTTATTTAGTATTCCAACCTCCTACAAAAATGTATTATCAATTATAACGTTTTAATAGGAAATTGAGTTTTGGTGATCTTTACTATACATTCTCCTTATATTCATAAAACTGCAGAGCAAACACTGGAACCAAGAATTTGATGATTCCAAACCATGTGGCACATTAATTAAATGTTGGCAAGACAATGGACCTACATGTGACATGTAAACAAATGTACTTACTTCCAAGTTTAACATCAAGAGTAATGGAGTACTCAGCAGTGGAGTGTTGGCCAGGGGTGTTGAAAGCGGCTGCAGGGTAAATCTTAATGATTAAAGAATTTAGAGTGACAAAAGGACTGTGGACTTGAATTCAGGAAGGCTTTAGCAAGTTGCCTTTGACAGCTTCTCTAAATATTGGCCTTCCTGCATTTTGAAAGAAACAATCATGATAACAAAAATAATCTTTTTTTTTGTTTTTCAGTCTGAACATTTCAGGAAAAACAGCAAAAGTGAATGTCTCTAACTCCTCAGGACCTAAGATTTGTTATCTAAGAGTAGAAAGACAGGATTAAACCTGACATTTCAAAAAGTCCACATCTTGTCCTGAATTAAATTACATTATATTACATATGTATGTGTGTGTGTATTATACACACAATTTTTATAATTTATAATTTTAAATGAAGATGCTATAGTATGTTAAAAGAACATATCTGTTCTGATAGCAAATCATTTGCATATGAGTTAATACTAGACATTAGAATTCTGATTACTTATATTTTTAGTTATTGAGGATCAATTTAGTTCTATGTCATTCATCAGTTGAAATTCTTTCAATTCTCTCAAATCCAATTAAAAACAGCAAACCAACATTTAGATATATGTATTTTAACATACATTTTCTTAAAAATTGAATTTGATATATAAATTAATACTTATATTAATTTAACTGTGAAACTTTATATATTAATAATATTTATAGATCATAGTGGGAAAAATGGTATGGTAATATAGATTTTCAATTTTTGTTTGAACTTTTTTAACAAAATGAGCAGAGGAGAACTTGAACTTCATGCAATGCTACATTTTCTATTTTACAGGAGAAGCAGAAAAAACACAGCAGCAAAAGAATTTACCCAGGGTGGGCATAGTGACTCAAACCTGTAATCCCAACACTTGGGGAGGTCGAGGTGAGGAGATTGATTGAGCTCACAGGTTCGAGAACAGCCTGGGCAACTTGATGAGACCTCATCTCTAAAACAAATCAAAAAATTAGCCGAACTTGGTAGCACGCACCTGTAGTTCTGGCTGCTTGGAAGGCTGAGACAGAAGGATCACCTGAGCCCAGTGGGTAGTTGCTTGGTGGCCGTGAGGGTGCCACCGCACTCCAGCCTGGGCAAAGGAGTGAGAATCCAACTCAAAACAACAACAACAACAAAAAATTACTTTTATCAAAACATCACATATACCCCAAAATATATACAGCTACTATATACTTATAAAATTAAAAATTATAATTATATTTTAGAAAGTACTTACCTGACCACTTCCAGCAAGATGGCAACAGGGCAGTTTGGTCCGTGAGACCCTCCACAAAACAGATCACCCATAAAGATTCTTGCTCTCCCCTAGGGCTGTGGCTCTCATCATTGCCAGCCTGCTATTCAAACGTCCTTGGCCACCACCTCAGCCACTGCCTCAGCCGCAGCTGCCACCACCACTGCCACCACTGTCGCTCCCCTACCTGAGGCGACCCATGGCTCCCGAACCCATAAAGCCACCCCTCAAGCACCCATGACTGAAACTGCCACTGCCACGCCCCACCCCTCACCAGAAGCCAGGCTTGTGGACCTCATCCCATGCACCACTGAAATGGTAGCTGCCACCGCTGCTACGGTTGCCTGCTCCCTCCCACCACAGGTGACCTCTGACTTCCACCCCACCCAGTCCGAGTAGCACAGTGTTATGCTGGCCTGCATTGCCCGGCAGTCTCGGGTTGCAGCAGAACAAGAGACCAGCTGGAGCTGTAACACCAGCTCCACCCAGCTTGGCCCATCTCCCAGCTTGGGATCCAAGGTAACATCAAAATGGGAGGGACAGAAGCCCCTCCCCCATGCTACATAGACAGAGGCAAGATCTGAGTGGCAGAGTTGGCAGGCAGCCCAGATCTGAACCACCCCCCATAGCAGGTGAGGGGCAACTGACCCTAACTGTGAACAACTCTATCAGCCTGCAATGACAGCTAGAAATCAGAGCTGAAAGGGCACTGGACTTAAAGGAAAAGTCTCAGAGTGTGCTTGGTTCCCTTGTTTGAATTTTTAAAAAAATTCTGTTTGTCTTATCCATCTTTTTTCCCCT